>BROE01000001.1:4622253-4652557 GCA_036571765.1 Plecoglossus altivelis
CAGTCCGTCTGTCTGTCTGTCTGTCTGTCTGTCTGTCCATCTGCTCCACTGTTGACTCATCTACTTTTCTGCCTGTCTGTCTGTCTGTCTGTCTGTCTCTCTGTCTCTCTGTCAGTCCGTCTGTGAACCTAACAGTGACGCTGATGGTTCTCACCTTGAGGGAGTCGAAGCAAGCGATGACACGTCCGTTCTCCACCTGGCAGCTTTTGGCTGGGTGGGCGAACTTACACTCCTGGTCGGTGCGCGAGCACGTGCCTCTCTGGAACTCCCGGCACACCTCCAACGTGAGCCACTTGGTGTCCCGCATGTGGGCCATGTTCAACGCCATGGCGGCCGGCCGATAATCCGGGGCGATGTGGGATGTGATAGATTGTGTGTGTGCGGAGACGGGGTAATCCACCATGTGCTACAGTTCTCGCTCACTTTGTCTGGCTCACGACAATCTCCAGGCAATTGTGAAGGGGAGACTAATATACAGTGTATGTGTGCGTCTCTGTGTGTGTGTGTTACTGGGACATCTTCTTCCTATCTCCACAGCTCCAGCAGTCACGGTGCAGAGAGGATCAGACGGCACCAGGGTCCGTCTACACAGTTTCACACAGACAGCGATGCCAGGTGTTTGCCAGCAGGATCTGGTTTAAGCCAGACTTGACCCTTGTGAACGTAGAACCTGGATGAGGTTGACTGAGGTCAACTAGCGCTGAGGGAGTTTGGGGGATGATCTGGGTGCTCAAGGTCTGGAGGTCTACAGTTCTGGAGGGTGGAGGGGAAAGGCGAGGTGCGGCGGAGCCAGATGAGGCTGTTGATCGGTGGGGCAGCTGAGGCTGGGAAACTGGCTCCCTGGAGGTGGCGGTGAGGGCGGAGGACGATAGGGGAAAGCAGGTCTGGCTGCAGACGTACGTGGGGACGGTCAGGTGGATGGCTCTTGCCGTGATGGTTGCCGCGGCAGCAAGCGTGGAGTGGCGGGCTGGAGCGAGGAGCAGAGTTCAGGCTCTATAAGCGGGTTGAAGCTGCAGCAGACGTCAGGGAAGACACTTCTGGAGAGAGAGAGATAGAGATAAATAGAGAGAGGGAGAGATAGAGAAGGAGAGATGGAGAGAGAGGGAGGGAGGGAGAGAGTTAGAAAGAAAGAAATGCAAACAGAGAGGAGGTATGTTTAGCAATGTCACCACATTTCTCAACTGTTTCTTTTAACCTGATTTATCTTATTCATTCCTCATCCCACTACCGTCTCTAAGCACGCATAATGGACTTCAATCTTGTGCTCCAGTCATGGAACAGCTATGCAGCTGTGGGAACCAATAATATGTAAAAATGTCTGCAATGCATGGGTGTCTGCTAAAACAAACACAACCTTCACCCTCCCTGCACTCCAACACACACACACACACACAAACACACATTCATTACCCCATGCCAAACACACACTAACACGCTCACCCCAGACAAAACCTGTACAAAGCGGCCTTTCACAACTTTCCACCTCTTCTGGTTGGCCCATAAACACCAAATCAAATCCCATATCACTTACAGTGGAGCCCTGCAAACCCAACCGAGGCAAATCTGTTTAAAAAGAAAAAGAAACAGGGACGGACAGAAAGAAAGAAAGAAAAGCAAAGCAAGAGGAAGGGCCACACAAGAAACAGGAGAGAGGACGTTTGGGGAGAACCGGAGGGAGAACTGGAGGGAGAACCGGGGGGGAGAACCGGAGGGAGGGCAGGGCAAGGGGAGGGCTCACTTCCTGCACTGAGAAGCAGTGCGCAAGCAGGGACCAATCAGAGCAAGCTGAGCTGCAGCAACATTCTGGGCTGACAGCCAGGTGAGGGGAGGAGCCAGAGAACGGTTGACCTGCGCTGACTGCCATCAGAGAGGGGGGCGGGGGGGGGGAGGAAAAAGAGATAGCAATGTGAAGTGTGCAAGAGAGAGGAGAGAGGAAGAAGAGAGAGAAAAAAATACAGAGAATGATAGACCGACAGAGAGAGAGAGAGAGAGAGACCGACCGACCGACAGACAGACAGGCATAGAGAGAGAGACAGACAGACAGACACAGAGAGGGAGACTAGGCCTATCTAATCACTTTTCCTGCCATGACAACTATCTGATTCCTGGAAGCAGACCATAATAACTAAGGACGATGAATCTCCCTCTCCTTACGCAATCGATATTTCACAACGAATCAAGTAGGTTCTTGCTCATTGAGGGCTTAATCCTCCTCCGTCGTGTGCAGAACTCGCTCCCTTACGTTCGCCAGGGGAAGCTGGGCTGGTACACAGCAGATTTCCACACAGCTCGTTTGAATTCGGCATGTGAAAAGGCAAACAGCACCCAAAGCGGGACCTGGCGGTTCGTGAGAGGAATTTGACTGATTTGCAAACCCCGGAGCTTAGCCCTCCTCTTATCACAAGGGCAGGGTAACGCACCACACCCTGCAGAGAGACACAAGGCTCCTGGAAACACCTTCTATGATCTCAGTGCCGCTGGGCACTGCCAGACACTGCTGTGTAACCCCCAATGTCGGGCTTCACAGTTCTTTGTTACTCAGACTGCCTGGCAACACACGGTATCTTCCTGGCTCCGCTCTACGGAGCGATGGATACTTTCCGATTTCTGCTAAACTGTCGTGGCTTCACCCCAAATGACCTCCGAGAGTTGAGAAGAAATAGCCCAAGCTTGTGAAAGAGACCTTTGGACCATGAAGTCATAGAGCAGCGCACACACACTGCAAGACGTACACTTGCACGCACGCGCACCCACGCACACACACTACACACTGTTAGATTTGTAGGAGAATAAAGTAAAAGCCAAAAATGGAACGGAAATGGAAACATCCATTTTTTAATATTTGTTCCAGAGCTGAATTCGAAATTTGCCACACTTTCATCTATATGCTACAAATTAAAATTGATTAGACCTTCTCGTGATTAATACAAAAGGAACATTTGAAAAGACATCAACATCCTTGAGGCACGTTTAAAAATGTGTACTCTTTAGGGAGTGTATCAGTCTTCGAGTGAAAGATCTCTGTGCCCTGGGATGATCATTTCTTAATGGGCCTGTCGTATCAGTATAGTGGCATGTCATGACATGGGCATATTTCTTTCTTCACATCACCACTTTCATCATTCATCTACCTGTCAACCCCTCCCAGATTCCTCTTTAGGAACTGCGAATCAAGGTGCGATTCAAACGGTTCCCATATCACTGTATCGTGTTCAGGGCCACCTCCAAGTAAACTGTTTCAGATGGAGGCCTGTTTAAATCAGCCATGGAATGCATCTTCTATTGTTAAACATTTAGGCTTGCACAGACACACTCCCTGGATGACTTCCCTCCCCCCATCTCCCCCCTTCCCCCATCTCCCCCCTTCCCCCTTCTCTGCTCTCCATCCTTCTGTCTCTGTGGCCTCAATATGCCTGTCTGGAGCGTTGTGTCCCAGCAGTGTTAGCAGCAGAGGCTGGCCTCGCTGGGCCCCGTGCTTGGTGCAAGGTCATTGGGAATGGAAGGAAGATGCGGGCGGAGGGGGTGGGGGGGGTGGGACAGAGGTAGAGAAGGAGGATGGGTCTGAGGAAGCAGAGAGACACAGAGGAAGAGAGAAACAGAAGAATCGAAGAACCTATAGAGAGTACCGACCCAGGTAGATGCGGGGTGGACGAGAGAAGCGTGGTTGGACGGTGGGACGGCTGAAAAGAGACCGGGACGGGTTTGTGAGAGAGAAAACGGTCAGAGACGCATTCTGTCCTCCGCAAAACAGACCACGTCGCAGGGCCATGACCGGACTGGCAGAGGACGAAGCTTCCTGGTCACCTGACACCATGCGCCTCGACCCGTCTGATCACAGCCTCATCTCTGAGGATCCATGCGCCTCGACCCGTCCGATCACAGCCTCGTCTCTGACGATCCATGCGCCGCAGGAAGCAGACCGAGCTTCTCAAACAACCTTGACGAGCGTAAACTTATCAAACGATAAACGCTTGTGTGCAGACACACATACGTGTGCGCGCGCGCGCACGAACACAAAATGCGCCCGCACGCACTGTCAGAACTTATCAATCGAGAGTCATCAAACTAAATGTTTGCTTTGTCCTTGATAATGCCTGATTCCAAACTGGTTTTGGAGAAGCAAATGTAATGCTTGCACTCTGCACTTCTGTTTTATTGTCGATGACCCCGTTGAAAAGTGCTCAGGCTCAGAAAGGTCCGCATAAAGTTCAGCCAAGAAACAGGCTGTCGCCATTTAGACTAACAACTGGCTGCTTGCCGTTAGCAAGACAGAGGGTGTGGTTCGTGTTCGCAATGAGACTTCCTGAAGAATGGCTCCAAGCTGCAGGATTAGCTTAGCATAGGTTGACGGGACGGAGCTTAGCATAGCAACCTATCGAACCGACCCCAGCTATCTAACCCATTCCAGCATTGCACAGCGGGAGCTTGCACTAAGTCTTAGGTGACCCCACCTGCGCTAGCATTTAACAAAGCAAATATTGGTAGTTCAACAGCCAATGAGCTCAGGTTCCAATTTAAAAAAAAAGAAAGAATGGAGCGAAAACAACCCTCTCAGAAAATGCATGATTTGAAGAACCGCGAATGAGTTGTCTCGTCTGCAATAAAAAGGTAAGGACACAGCAGATAGGGTGTTTCACGTGGCCGAATGCTTTCAGATGTGGTGGTTTCAGCATATTGACGGACAGAGAGAGAGAGAGAGAGAGAGAGAGAGAGTCAGGAAGGCTGTGTGCTGAGAGAGACAGGTCATCACTAGAGGACGTTGCAGGAAACGCAACACCGCAAGTCTGGCCTGATCATCCTGGCTCGGAATATCAGACATCAATATCGCCCTCTCTAACCCTTAACGTACACCTCTACGTATATACACACACGTGTACACGTGCACATACTGTGCGGGATCCACACGCACACGCAAGGACACATGCGAGCACCCATGTGACCCTCACGCGTGCACTCCCTTAAACAGCCTTGCATCTCTGTCAACCTTGTTTTTGCCATGATACACAGCAATACATCCCAGAGTAAACAGCGTTTCCTTGACAACAGCCTTTCTCATGCTGTTACCTTGCGGAAAGACACAGAAACGTAGAGGAGAAGAAGGCAACGACTAGGGTAACAATACACACACGCGCACACACAGGAACATTATTATCATCATCAACTACATTTCTTAAGAGAGGTGACATGGGGTTCTGTGATTGGTTAGTGAAAGACGGTATGTGGTTAGAGACAACAAACAACATCTATTCATCGACAGCACCGAGAGCAAACTTTTGCAGACAATGGCATCTGTTATGTGGCTCAAACCAACCAACCAACCAACACGCACACACACACACACACACGCACACACACAGCCTTCACTCCATGCAGTCTGTTTAAACTGCTGTGAATGTATAACTGTGTGTGTCCATGTGTGGCAGTGTGTGTGTGTCTTTGTGTGCGCGCACACGTGTGTGTGAGTGAGAGAGAGAGGGGGGGGGGAGAAAGAAGAAGAACAGGGAGAAAGAGATAGTGTTTGTTGATGTGTGTGTGACAGCGTGTTTGGCAGAATGTGCGCGAGTGCGTTTATGCTTGACAGGGTGTGTGTGTGCGGATGTGTTAAACTCCACGGAATCACTGAGTATAATGGCTGGCCTTATGGTCTAATGAGAAGGCCATCGGCTCTGATTTACACACCATCTCCCTGGCTTGGCAATCGTGGTCACACATACACACACGTACATACGTACACACACATGCAGACACACAAACGTATATACACACACAAAGATGTGTGAGGTCTCTAGACCTGTCTACATTCTCATGGTTGGTTAAAAGGCTTTGGAAACTCTCATAAACAAGCTCGTTAAGTTTGTAATCCATAATGCTGAGTCATCGTACAGTATATACCTGTATCCCATGATGAATTTGGCCAATCGCGACAGAGAGAATTTTTTCAAATGGACAAATCCATAAACAGTCCCAAAGCGAGCAAGAGAGGGTGAGAACAGGGCAGAGGACGATAATGAGGGGGAGGACACAGAGCGAAAGCTATCATTAAAAGTTCCAGCCTTCTGTCTCTGGACGTGAATGGGTCTAGGATGTGTGGGGTTTACTGCTGAGACATGCAGGGGCAGATGCAAGGGTCCAGCCAAACAATAACAGGGTTGGTGTTGATACACACACACACACACACCTTCACATACAGACACAGGTACGGATGTGTGGCCCTCTCTCCATCAGAATCGATTCCTCACAGTTGGGATGCCCTACAGTACAGAAAACATAATTTCATTCACTGCACCAAAGGCAATTCTTAACCTGCTAGCATGCTTGTCGCAGCCCATTGAAGTCAAGTCGATTACCTCTGACCTCGTTTAGATGATGGAGTCATAAACTAATATTAACTCCAGGTTATCTATGGTAAAGTGTGTGAAAGCCTGCATTGCATTTGGTACAGGGGCGTGTGGTGTGATGCTGGTAGTAGGGTAGCAGCTACCATGCTTGTATCACCTCAGTAGTGAAGGATCAAGCTGTCAGCAAGACCATCTCACACTCCTAATCCTAGCCTGAGGGGGGATCCCAGACACAGGGGAGCACACACACACACACACAGTTACAGACACACACACAAGTAGACACACGTGTACGTATACGTGCACATGTGTGTGAGAGCGCCTATGTGTGCGCGCGTGCGCGCACGTATCTGTGTCACCAAGTGCCTACTCAGACATAAGCACACGAGAAAAGGAAAACCAGGGGAGAGAGCGAGCTGATCTGATAAATGATCATCCTCTCCGTGCTCCAAACTCCCTCCACACTGTCTATCTGCATTCTCCACTGATCCACTGTCCTTTGATCACTCATTTACCGTACAGTTAGACCGTCCATCGACGAGTGTGTCTAAGGGCTGAGCATGTGTGTGTGTGTGTGTGTGCGCGCGCGTGTGTGTGTGTGCGCGAGCGAGCGCTCCTGTCTAGGCCACTCTAAAACCTCTAACTCATAACAACAACATTCCTCATCCTCGCCTCAACCAAGGGGAGGAGAGGATGGGAGAGGAGACAGGAGACGAGAGGTGACTAAGCCTAAGGACATTCAAACGAACGCCCATTGGTTTCAAACGGTTCTCTTCAGATTACCACTTGTCTGACACAGATGTGCTTCAGTCATAGTTTGTAGAACCACAGACCTCGGGTCTAGTTCCACAGTCAAGCTCCTGCACCTAACACTTGGCTTCCATTTTTTTTAACGATCTATTCAGTGTAATTTCAGACAGTGTAAACAAAATTCCGTTGCTTCGCAGCACAAATAAACGCTCAGAGACCGTTTTCAGAAAGTACTCACCGAGACGGTTTGAGACCTTTCAGATCTCGAAATCTCTTAAAGTAGAAGAAAGTGGGAAACAACTTACTTTGACATGGGTCAATCGTCACGTAAAAAATCCTCCATTCACTGCGAATGTCTCTCTTTCTTTCTGTGCGTCCCTCTCTTCTCCTCCCTTACTTTCCTAGTGACTCCCTCTCTGTCTGACACACACACAAACACTCACACACACGCAGGGCAGACAGAGACACCCTCTCACACACTCTCTCCTCCTGCGACCCGGAATGTTTGGCAGCTCCTACTGTACTGAAATACAGGGCACGCCATATATGGTCGTGGCAGCTTCACATGTCACCTAAAATTTACATGCAGCAGGCGGGGAGTTCACCTTACGGAGCGCACACGCGCACACAAGTTCACACACACGCATGCCCAATTCCCGCTGATCTCTTGGGCTGACGCGATGGGGGCGAAAGGGGAGAGCGAGCTGCGAAACGTGGGGTTTTATGAGTTCCTAGTTAACCAATTGCTAGTCAGATTGTGCTCTTCCATGCTCAGCCTTGAGTCAGACATGGGGAATGGAGGTTGAGTGGGCGAACTATTGATCCACCTCAGTGCTTCCTGGAACAACCGCTGGTTGGTCTCTGTACACACAGACCCACACCCACCTTCACACATACACACACACACCCGCACAGAGAAATCTTGCTGCAATGAGAGCTAGGCTCAGGAACTAAGGACTATTGTGTGACCTTCCGTTTTCAGTCTGGAATGTGCTTTGCTGCCTCAAAGAGTGTGTGTGTGTGACAGTGATAAAGACAAGCCATAACAAACATACATTAAGCCAGTACTCTGCACTCAGAACAAACGCAGACATGAGACAGCTATGATGCCTTGGTGTGTCTGTCTTCAACACACACGTACACCCTGACTTCTAAAAGTCCAGACAGCAACAGACAGACAGAGAACAATCTAGAGAGAAGGGAAAAAACGAATCAGAGGGAAAGAGATGGAGAGAGCGAGAGATACGGAGAGAGGGATAGACAGAGAGAGAGAGAGAGAGAGAGAGAGAGGAGAGAGCAAGAAGAGGGAGAGCAAGAGAGTAGAAGAGAGAGAGACGGAAGGAAATCCTTACCTCTCACATCGCTGTTGGGATTGTGCGCCTATCCGCGTGTCTGTTGACAGTGTGTGTGTGCGTGTGTGTTCAGACAGGCTGCGACAGCAGAGCCCCAGGCACCGGCTGGACCATTCTCAGGCAGGCAGAGCACAGCGAGCAAGAGAACCAGCAGAAGAGAGCACGAGCGAGCGAATGAATCAGCAGCAGCAGACGACCGGAGGAGCCTGACAGACTGTAGGACTACGTGTGTGTGTTGGGTACGAGCGCGCGCACGCCCGCGCGTGTGTGTAGTGCTGCGTTGGCTCCTTGCGCTAGTGTCTCTCCCCTCCCTTCGTTCCCTGTAGCGGCAGGGCTATGCTGTGCTGAGCTCAAGTGTGTGTGTGTGTGTGTGTGTGTGTGTGGATCTGTCTGGGTTCTGGTCTGCTCTCGCTGGGCGGCAGTAGCAACAGCTGTGGAGGAGGAGGAGAAACAGGGGAGGAGAAAGGGAGGGAGGGAGGGAGGGAGGAGGAAGGGAGGGAGGGAGGAGGGCTGGGAGGAGTGGTGAGAAGGAGGGAGGGGAGGAGTGGAGAGAAGGAGCAAGAGAAGGAGGAGAAGCGTGCAGGACTGACAGTATTTAACAGATTTCCTTCTGAAGCTCCTTTCTTTCATTCTGTCTTTCGTTCTTTCTTTCATTCTTTCTCTCTTTCTTTATCACTCTATCTTCCTTTCTCGTACTCTCTCTTTCTCTCTTTCTCTTTCTCTCTCTCTCTCTCTCTCTCTCTCTCTCTCTCTCTCTCTCTCTCTCTCTCTCTCTCTCTCTCTCTTTTAGAATCCAGTTGGCCACGCCCCTAAAACCAACACCAGGAAGTGGGTCTCTGGTTCGGCCACACTATCCCTCTCACTCCAATAGGAGGAAATGAGAAAGGGATACAGAGAGAAAAGGAGGGATAAATAGTTTAGAAAGAGGGAAAAGGAAAAAAGAGAAAGAGAAAAGAGGGGTGAATAGATACATCAAAGATGTATTGAAATCAAATAAAAAAATTAATGGATGACAAGAGAGGAAATATCAACAAGTGACAGTGTTGGTATGGACCTGGGAAGAATTTAAAGATGATGGGGAAAAGAAGAATTAATTATAGAAGAACGAGGCAAGGTTGGGACAAATTGGGCCTGACTGTTCTCCTGAACTCTGCTGCCCTCCCACACTACATCTGCACGCATGCACACACACACACACACACACACACACACACACACACACACACACACACACACACACACACACATATGCTGGTCTGCGCTAGCCTGGTCTTGTCACTAGCAGTATAGAATAAAGCCTCCCACTTTAATGTCTGCCGCAAAAATCTCAACTCCCTGCACCCCTCCCTGCACCCCACACCCGACACTGAAAACAGACCCGAGGAAATGCTCAAAGGATTTGAGAGGATTTGGCCATCTTTCTACCTCTGGAGAGGCTGGGCTGCTCAGAAGTTCTGCTCATTCCTGGATCAGGGCCTTGATGCTGCAATATCCGGCCGACATGGAGGCCCAGCCTCTCTGGTATCTACATGACACCTTGCAGCTAACATCTACCTCCCCCCCGGCTCCCACACACACACACACCCACAGACTCACACTCACACACACAAGACACACACTCATTGGACATTATTAGCTGTGAGTCTAGAAAATGACTCCCAGGTTGCTGGTGGCATCCCTTTATTGCAACTTGACAGTTCTAAACAGCATTTCTTTAGCAGTTGCGATGCAAATAATCTCTCCCTGCAAGCCCAGTTCCACCTCCGATTATGGTGTCGTGACAAAGGATGCACCTTCAGAGTCTTTCGCTAAAACACAACAGCGTGAACACACACCTGATCTACCTGTGAAGTCAGTTTTGTCCCTCCCCCTTCTTTATGTTCCTCTATCCTTTCTCCAAGTTCCTTGCAGGGGGTCAGAGGTCACCTTCACCGGTGGAGAAACCTCACGCTCCACCTCACCGGGAGAGTGGCAGCTCTCTGTTCCCCTTTGACTAGCACCTCTCCTAACCTGTCCTCTGGAATAGGTGCACTACAGTCAGTCTTTCATTTCCTGTGGTACAGTCGTTTCATCCTTCTGATATGAAACATGATTCCCTTAACGCTCTTTGCCCCGTGACCCTATGAACACGGACCCAACCCCATCCCCCCTCCCTCTCTCACTCGTCTTCATTCGTTTCTCTTTCCCTCTCGTTCATCCTAGCTTTCGCGCTCTCCAGCTCCCTTTCTCTTTCTTTCTTTCCCTCGCCCTCTTTCTCGCGTCACCCCTCCCTGGCTTTCTCACCAGTGACTTCACCTCAGGACTGGTGATAATTCCTCTCTAATTGATGCGCGGCCTCAATCATGGGTGATAATCTCTCCAAAAACATCCACAGCGTAGTGAAGGATCCCCAACACGCCTCCCTCATGCCACTCCCTATACCGGGGTAAACATCTCGCTCGCTCTCTCTGTCTTTCTCTTCAAGTGTGACAACTCCAAATCAACAGCACAGTCTGGACAGTTGAATGCGACAGCCAGTGCAGATAGAGTTGTGTAATGTGTTTACCACATGTAAGACTGGTTACCAGCCAGGTCACCCTGACCGGGGTGATTGGGGGTGAAGGATCGGGGGTGAGGGGTTGGGGGGGGAGGAGGGAGGGGCGTAGGCGGAGACTCGCCCGGGAGGAACGGAGTGATTGATGCCGCTCCGCCTCCATCCGAGACACATTAAAAAGCTTTCCTGAGATCTGGGCTCGCTGTGAAACTCAGACTCTGACGTGGAATTTCCTCTGTTTCTCAGTCTCCCGCTCTCTCTCTCTCCGTCTCTCTTTCTTTCTCTCTCTCTGCAGCTGACATCACACCTATACAGAACGCACACCATCGTTCTTTCTCTCTTTTTCACTATCTCACACCTTCGCCTTCTCTCTCTCGAGAACCCCCCAGTAATAAAAGGATTATTTCGACGTCAGGTCGTTATTCATTTCCTATTTCCTTCCATGTTCTCTTCTTCCGTTTCTCGCTCTTCCTCGCCCTCTCTGTCACTTGGTTTCGACTCCTTTCAATGTTTCCGTAGTGGAGTAAACACTTCAAAGCCCACAGCATGAAGGAAACAGCAAAGTCAGTGAATAAAATACATTAAAAACCAAATCAGGCACATGCTGTCTTTCTCCATTCTCTCTCTTGTCCAATGACTTCATTTGGATTCTCTGCATTTCCCTTTGTGTCCTTAGGGTCTGCCAGTCTCTGTGATGCAACATCCATTTGATATTTAAACTACAGGTACGACATTCAGAACACAGTTTAATGGCTCCCAACTGTCGGTTTACCTGAAAATATAATGCTTTGGATGACATTTTCCACACTCAGTGTTTGTGAAGTCAAACCTCTTCATTAGAAGTCCTGATAACCAGTTTATGACCTGACTGTTTATTCTGTGACATCAACCTGATCTCTTTTCACACCAGCGTTCCTCTTCTCCTCTTCCCCTTTTTTTTGCTCTTCCTCTACAAAGAGTGATTACAATACTGGACAGTAAGTTGGAGAGTTTCTCTTGAGTGCACTTAGCGTCAGGTAGCCCCAGATGAGGCCAGACGGGCATCAGAAAGTCTTTCAGCACGAGGAACGTGTCTACAACAGGAAGAGCCACGCTGCGGTTGAGAAACTGTAGCTTGCCGCATTGCTAATTCCGTTTTCGAAATGAGGCGGGCGGTGGTTGTGTGTGAACGTTAACTGATAGAGAACAGGATGAAGTGTTCGTGTTTGCGTGTGTACGCGCCCGTTTGTGTGTGTGCGCGTCTGCATGTTGATGTGTGCGCGTGTAAAAGCACCCAATCACTCAAAACCGTAACAAGTGCGACCTAGTCAGAGGAAACTAACTGAAGCTGCTGAGCTGTCAATCATCCTGCTCATCCATAACTTTCACTGTTTCAATTTCAATTTTTTTCTATCGCTCAAGTTCTTTCTTTATTTCTTCGTCTCTCTCTCTCTCCCTCTCTCTCTCTCTCTCTCTCTCTCTCTCTCTCTCACTCACTCCCTTTCTCCCTCTCTCTCTCTTTCTCTCTCACTCACTCTCTCTCTCTCTCTCTCTCTCTCTCACTCACTCTCTCACTCACGGTCTCTCTCCCTGTCTCTGTCTCTCGGCCTCTGCCTCTCTTACTATTTCTCCCAGTCTGACGCTCTATTTCTTGGGTGAACATAGAGCGTTTGCTCATCTCATCTCCGCTCAGCACTCTGCTATTTCCCAGCAGTTTGTAAATGACACTGGCTAGCTGATGTGAACTCTCACTGCACTGGGGAAATGTCCCAGGCTCTTTATGAGCCAAACCCTAACCGCCCATCTATCACCAACACACAGCCATACATACACACACACACATATAAATACACGCAAGCGTCTAAACACACAATGCTCTATTACAGGCATTCACACACACGTCAAAGACAGGCCTGCAGCTGAGCTACTTTCAGCGTCAGCCATTTCACAGCGTGGTTTCAGCGTTGCAGGCCAGTGGAATAGAGAAGCGAGCTACGTGCTAGCTTCAAAATGGCCGGCAAGATTCAACTCTTTCCAGTTGCATATTGAGGTCCCAAGGTTTCCGTAAAGACTACTTCTAGTAAAGAGAATAACTACGAGTTCAGACGTTGGCGATGACGTGAATAGACTGAAGAACAACACAAATCTACAATTTGCTAATATAACTACTGAGGATCATTAGAAACCAATAATTAAATGATTCCTAGACTTAGAGGTGAGGAAAAAGCTGTTTAATTCTCTCTCTGACACACATGGGAGAAGCAGGTGCAGCCAAAGTGTGTCAGGTGTGACTCATTGAAAGACAAAATGTCTACATGGCTGCTTTGTCCCCAACTGACACCTGCGTACGGTTGGCTATGCAGTTAGCATTCAGATACAGTCTTATCACTGAGATAACATGAAAGCGAAGGGCAACACCCTACTCAAGCAGCTACACTTTGGCCGCTCATTTCAGACACTTTTGCTTTTTCTGTGCGAATGGCTTGAATAACTTCAAAAGTTGAAAGCAAGTAAACGGTCCAAATGTACTCATACATTTGTGTAGGAAGGTATGCACATCTAATATGCAGCTAAAAAGTTAAAAGTTGAGAATAAACAGGCTGTTGCCCAAAATAAATTAAACGTTTTAAGGAAGAAAAAAAAAACGTTAGCAGAGTCAATGTGCTGGACTGGAAAATAATACAGTGCTTGAGCGGCAATAGCTATTAAAATGATTAAAATTAGCCACACTTCCGCTGTGTGTTCTCACTGCCAATTGAAACCAGTTTGAAAAGCCCTGAGACCCCTGAAGTTGTCTTACCTGTGTCTGATGCTGACGTACCCTTACGACTGACAAGGCCCCTCTGATGCCGGTCATGAAGTCATGCAGCGCAATGCCTTGTGGGTCACATCTCTCTCTCTCTCTCTCTCTCTCGCTTCCTCACACTCTCTCTCTCTCCCTTTCTCAAGCTCTCTCTCGCTGTCTCTTTAACAACGGTGCCATGTCACAACCGGGCTGCCAATCAACCATCACTGCGCAATGCCCGGTCACCATGACAACCACCCTTAATCTCATTTTCATCTTTTGCTTACATTATCTCGGCTGCCAAATATGGTCATGCCTGTATGCCCCCTCCCACCTCTTGAACCCCCTCCCCCTTCTTTGTCTCTTTGCTTTTACTTCCTCTTCCTCTACATCTCCCTCCCTATGTAAGGGTGTGTGCATGTGCGCACTAATTCAGTCGTGTGTGTTAAAAGAGGAAGTCCCCTGACATCTCATCAGTTTAGAGGGGTGGAGATAAGCAGCTGGGGACAGGAAATGGGGGTGTGACTTGTGACCAAGTCAACCATTTAGGAAACTAAGTAGAGAGGGAACCTTGTGGTAATGAGTCTGTTCAGGCTGTTCAGTTAGCCAGTTATCCAGCCAGCCATTCACCCACCCAGCCAGCCAGCCAGCCAGCCAGCCAGCCAGCCAACCAACCAGCCAGCCAGGTGTTTCAAGTAGTCTTACCCTGGTAGTTCCTCTTTTGGGTGACAGGGAGATAACCTTCCGTCACAATCCACCCCCCACCCCCTTCCCTCTGCATTACCACATCAGTCCAGCTAACCCAAGGCGGGGTGGAACTTCCAAACTGGTGCCCAGAACCAACCCCCATATTACCATATACAGTAGCTGTGGTCAGGGGAGGCACGGCCAGGTTCATTCGTGAGACAGGAGTGATCTAATGATTCCATTATCTTGACGACAGCAGGAACTAAAGGGAAATTGTCTGGCACTTGACTGGACTGGACTGGACTCAACTCCAGGGAATGGAAGTCAATGTGAGCAGACCTAATTTAGACTCCTTCCTGCTCCCTTCACTCCCTACCTCATCCACTAGCGTAGTCCCTCCCTACATCCCTCCCTTGCCTCCTTTTTCCTTCCACCCTGCACTCTTCCTCTGGCTGCCAGGAAGCAGACTCCTTCCCTTTTTAGGCTCCCTGGACACCGTCGTCTGCAAACACAGCTACCGCATTCCTACCCTGCTACGCCAGAAAGAGAGGGAGGGACAGAGGAGGAAAGGGAGGGAGGGAGGGAGGGGGGGGTCAGAGAAGGAGGAGGGGGAAAGGGAGAGAGGAAGAGTGATGGAGGAGGAGGAGAGAATGCAGCGTTAAAAGAGGGCAGCATTTTTCACTTAATGGGTCGTCGTTACTGCAGTATGTGTCTGTCTCGTTTACTGAATAAACATCGCAGACCATAGTTCATCACCATCAGTTGGTTCGTTTGGGTAAAGTTACATAAAACACAGCAGCTGCTATAGACCAACACTTACAAGGGCACGTTTTACAGCATGTAAACAGAAGCCAAAATGTAGTTGAAGAAGTGACACTTCCGCGAGTGCAGAGTTGTAAAAATGTCTCCATACAGAGGCATACAGTGAGAGAAGTTTGCACACAGCTCCGCATCAACAAACACGCTCAAACATTACAGCACATCAACTCAATAAACTTGAAAGTCAATCGTTATTGCTATCAATACATGCATTATTATTGCAGATTACCTGGAGAGCCTCCATGCTGCTGTCAGAGAGTGGGTATGACTGGTGTCTCTGCTCGACCAGGGCAGGCTAGACGGCATGCTGTCACATCTCATCACCCCGCTAATTAGCACTGAGGAATAGACTGATCAGAGATGCTATTCTGGTCTAATCAGAGCTGCAGCCCACACCCTGCTCTGACACACTCTGCAGTGTCATGTTAAAAAGAGCCTCCCCAACACCCCCTTGCTCCCAGGACCCCGACAGGACGTGGGCCGTACTAACAAGTGTCTCTCTCTCCTTCTTTGCTCCTTCAGTAAAGGTGACTCCGAAATTGTGTACTGTCGCTCATAGACTGACTATTATTTCCTAAATACAGTCATGGGTTTTAAATAGCTCCAGGGGCCTGTTGTTGCCCAACTCCATGGAGATGTCGAGTTTTTACATAAACGGCTTAAAAAATAAAGGTCAGTGAAATAAATCAAGAGGACGACTTCATCTAACATCTATGTGTGGACGTCGTGAATGAGTGGACGTCCCGATACAACGTTCTATTCTATTCAAACGAATAAACGAAATCGAAACAATTACGAACATGAGCAAATCAACGACCTGTCAATATACAGAGTTATCTGCAGAGAGATCCGAGCAGTCAGTTTAGCTGGTCGATGTTTTCGTCTGTGACTCAGCAATTTGTACACTTACACCATCAGTACACCATCAACATCGCAATTCTACAGTTGCTCTGTCTGATTCATATGTCGGAGGAATGACTGTATAGGCTGGTTACACATGTATTTCTTCAACTTTTATTTCACCAGAAGACAACACCTACTGAGGCCCATGCCTGCACAAGCAACCTGGTCCAGTAGGACAGCTAACAGCACAGAGAAGCCATTATAATATTAGATATGAAACAAAATGAGCCTTTATTTCATTTTCATCGCCTCTTCAGTACCTCCGGCCAGCCTACTCAAGCCAAAACAAAGTGTGAAGATTAAACTTGGAGGAGTGAAATAGGCCACAGAAACTATATGATAACTGACAGAACCAGCTCCTGATAGAATAGGCCCCTTTAAAGAGAGGCATCAAAGGTAATGACACTTTCCTCCCCCCCCCAATGCTGTCAAATCAACACTGGAATTGACATGTCACAGATATCCTTGGTGACAGACCATGTGCTTGAAATAACAGGATTAAATAGGGATTACAAAGATTTGTGTCTCCTGCGGTTGATCTCATCCTATGTTTCATATCACGGTCCTGACGAAACGTTAATTACAGCAGACAGTGATCGTATAATCCATGCTACGAGTGAGAAAGAGGATTAGTCTCACCCTTCTTCCTACACTCCTCTTTATTCCCATCCCTCCCCCCTCCACCTCCTGCACCCCCCCCCCTCCCCCCTCCCCAGCCTAAACGATGGCCGCCACGTGGGTGGCTGCAGCAGTATGGGAAGATCTTAGGGAAACCCCATTCTAATGACCTTACCCTGCCCTCGCCCTCCTAACAAACCAGCAAGATGCCACCCAGCCATCCCACCAAGTCAAAAGGTTGTAGAACTATGTTTATCCCACAGAAAATCTGATTGTGAGTTCAGACGGCAATTTGAGAGGCAAAAGCCATATTGTTATATTTCTTATCTACCTGCTGATCCAACGCCAATGATTTTCATGACACATCATGCTGTGGGCTACTCACCGTGACGCGTACAGCCTCTCTGACAACATTTATATTTCCTAAGCCTAGTGAGATGCAATTTCATCAGCCTCATTTAGTACACGTTTAAACCGGAAATGGGTTCCCCTGTCTTGTAATCCTTGCGGCATTCACTCAAAGTCACAGATGGCTCGCGATTGTGTAATGCATTTTCTCCTTGGTCTCCAACAAACAGTAGTAATCTAGCAGGCCGTGCTGGGAACTGTCAGCTGTCTACAACATCTAAAGGGTTACCTACGTTTAGAAAAGGGGCGTCGGTGGAATAAGAGCGACGTCGATAAATCACTGCATTCTGCGGTCACCCTACTGTGGGTCAGCTCTGGGGGGGGGGGGGGGGGGTGCCTACTTGCTCATTCAGGCTAACGCTCATTGATCCAATTTGAACATCAATGCAAGAGACACAAATGGCTAATGGCAAGTTGAAGAGGACGACGGCAGAGGCGAGGAGACTGGGTTGTTGTAGAGAGCTCCTGGGGTTGATTTAAGGGGAAGCTCGAGGTGACAGGTGCTCTGCAAAGCATCAGTGTTGTCAGGGGTTAGGGTTGATCTGCATCTGGAATGTATGGTAGCACAGTGCCCCATGTGTACGCTGAACCAAACTGGGGGCATATAAGGAAAGGGGGACCTGGTCTCACATGCACGACCACTTACATCTAAAACATTTTCCATGCACTCCTTGCACTGAATCAGCGAACAAGCCACTTTGTAGCCTAGCAACGGCTGAACTCAACACACGCGCCTACTATAATTCCAAAACAAGCTCACCCAAGTGCCAGACATACAGTAATTATATCTGCGCTCAGCCAATCACGTACATCCGTGGGCCATAAATAACAGACTGCAGCCCCACAAAGCTCCAGTCTGCGCCCCAAAAGTCAACAAACTATTTCTACGGTAGCGTCAGTGCTGTGCTATGGTCAGTACTGAATTGTGCCGGCCCAGACAGAGAGAGAGAGAGGGATGGAGGGAGCAGAAGAGAGAAGAAAAAACAAACGTAGCCTATGATTACTTTGTCATTATGAAAAAGGGAGAGCTGTTAAAAGAAAAGGTCTTGCTACGGCCATGTATACTTTGATAATTAACCAAAAGACTCTGAAGAATTGTCTTATTTGTCAACGTTCGAAACAGTGGCACTTGATTACAATCATTAGGGCGACAGAAAAGGTTTGCAGATTTTTTTTCCCTCGAGAAATGTTCGTCTCACATGACTGCAATACTGACGGTCTTTTCCCATGATCTGTGCTCAGCTGGGCCTTATGTGTTAAGTTTCCCAGAAACACACACCAGGACTGAGAACCATGTGTTATTAGGAACTATGGGGTGCTGTGAAACAACTCTACGACTTGGGTCCCTATTTTTAGACTTTATGACCAATATTGAATTCCGCCAGAAGACATTTTCACTCCGGGGTGATTTAAGACGTCGCCTTTAACTGTGGTGACAATTTACATCAGCGATCACGCCATGTCTCACGGTGGATGGTGAGAACTGCGGAAAATGAGAGACTACAGCCTGAAAACACCATGGTGTTATACCGTTGTCTTTTGATTACAAGGTCACTAACTTGGGCCAATGTGAAGTCGGATGTACAGAAGGTTTGAATTCGAATACAAAGGAAGCTGTCAAATGGGAAGCTCTCAACTGAACAAACATCGATGCCAGAAGCTTATTTTGTCCCCTTCAACTCTGACAAGCCAGTGACCCACTCCAAACACCAGGCCCGCAAAGCAATTGTTCAAGCCTGTACTTATACTTCCAAATGTCATCTTTTATCAAGTTCAGCTGAACTTCATACATGTCTAGTGACTTATTTTCTTCTTTACGTTCTCTTTTGGGTGAGTGCACATTTTGGAGGTTCCGGGTTCGCTTCAAGTAGCAACAAGTGAAGGTGCACAGAGCTCCAGCAGTTCCCCCCAGATCCCCTCTGCAAGGCCAGAGAAGGAAGAGGGCTGGGGAGGAGGAAGCCTGCTGCCTCTGGCACTTATCAGATAATAAAAACAGATGTGTCCTACATTTCTGCCGCCTCACCCGCTCGCCTTTCACAGGGTGTCTAGCTCGCGTTGGGGAGGTGACACTTTCTGGACTCGGGTGTGATGTGTCCCTAGCCCTGTCCCTCTCTGACTCGAACCCCTCTTTGGTAGGTGCCTATGTCCAGTTAACAGTGTGGTTTCGGCGGCTGTTACAGCCCAGCGTGACTCGGTGAATGACTCGCGGCGCGCTGTTTTCCCTTTCCCCTGTCGTGACTCATCTCGGAGATATCAGATGAGCTCTGTTGTGATTACATGTGAACTCAGAAGCATGTGAAGCCATCAATTAATAACAATGTAGATGGCAGTTAAATAATTAAACGGTAGAACTTTTTATAACATATACCAACCACAATTTCAAAACAGTTTTTGAGCAAAACAGTCAGTCATAGTTTGTTTGTACGGATAGACACAAGGACATTTTTTTATACAGTGATGTGAGGCATTTAGGCATCAAGGAATCATCGAGAATGGCAGTGAACTGGTTGGAGTTAGTATTCACCTGCAGTGCTTTTCTCAAGGCCTATTGGCACAATAACTGGCATTACTGCTTCAAGGTCGACACCACCGGTGTCACATTGAATTAGCCCTCCAGTAGTGCAATGTTGGCACTGTGTCAAGTGAGTTACCGAAAAATGATGAGTCGGGTATACTCTGAACGGGCGCCTGTTGTTGTCCTGACCCTCTGCCTCATTTGATGGCGACACCGCAAACCAGTCTGACCGATCAGTTGCTTTGCATTTGAAAAAATGTATTCTTGGAAGTGACAGCAGTGGAGGTGAGCGAACGCAGCATGCTAGCGACAGAAACGAAAGTCACGCCACACTGACATCTACAGGTTGACATGGCTACAGCCAACATGGACAGAGGAGGGCAGCTCACGTCTGCCGTCTGATCTCATTAAAGGAACGAGCATGACGGTGTGAGTTGGCAAAGAACAACAGCTTGTAAATAAAGACTCCGCCGCTCATTTCCCAAATATGCTGCCGTCTCTCGTCGTCTTATCAAAACACCCCTGATGAAGTCTTCTGCATCGTCGATCCTTTATTGTAACCAGTCAGATGTGTGTTAACACACCCGTCTGTCAGACATCCTGCCAAAAGGAGGTGTTATCAGTAGTTAACAGTTCCAATTCTCTGGAATGGGAGGTACTTGGAGCATGTGCAAGAGTGTTGAAACATGCTATGTGACTCTCCCACTGAAATGCTGAGTCACATGAGTGGGCCTTGAAACCCCGGCCACAGTTCAGTGGGTGAAGCCAGTGGAGACGAAATCGACAAACAAGAAATAAGGCAAACTAATAGCGGTTGTTTTGATTTTTTAAGGGAGTGACACAATCATTTGTTGTAGTTTGAGTAAGAAGCCTACTGTAAGTCTGGCCGCCATGAGAGATGTGCAATTGACCAATCAGCTTCCAGGAGAGAGACTGGATCACTTAGTATTCATTGATGTGTTCTCATCCACAAGGGGGATCTCCATGGATGAACATCTTCTGTTTACAAATAATGTTTTTTACACAAACAGGCCAGTACTGATGACATTGCTTAAAAGGTGGGGTGATAATGTTTAAATTGGATTTAATGACATGATTTAACATTTTCCATAAAGAGGACAAAAGAAGAGAGCTCTGTTCTGGCAGTCACAGCTGAGGCCCGTGTGTGGTGCTCATCAAAAGATACTTTGCACATATCACTTATATACATATCACATCTCAGCCCTGTGACTTCCTGGCCCCAGTCCAGGGTGTACCCTGCCTATGGCCCGAAAGCTACTGGGTTAGGCTCCAGTCACCCGTGACCCAAAATGGGAACAAGCGGCACTGCAATCCCTCCCAGGGCTCAGCAGTAGATAATGTATGTATGTATGTATGTATGTATGTATGTATGTATGTATGTATGTATGTATGTATGTATGTATGTATGTATGTATGCATGCATGCATGCACGTATGTACGTAGGTAGGTAGGCAGGTAGGTAGGTACGTAGGTATGTATGTACTTGTTATCTCATTCCCTTCAACACAATATTTCAGACAGAACTTGTCTGTGTGCATTGCCTTTGTCTGAATAATGTACAGCAAAGGCAAAGACACCAAGAAGAAGCGTGAGTACACATTTGAAAATGTCCCTGAGATTCTGTTTGTGCAGAGAAGACGCCTGAGGTGGAGGTTGACATTGATTGCATATCTGCAAAGATTATTTATGAGTGTGACTAACTTTCAAAAACCTATAAACGGCACAGATGTACAATACTCTATGCACATGCACATCGGCAAGTATTCGTACAGTTTGTATAGTTTGTATCCTGTTTAGTTTATGTATAGGAAAAATGTTATATTTATTTTAAATTGTTTGTTGTTAGTCTGTACTGTTGAATGTCTGTACTTATGTAGCACCGTGGCTCTGTGAGGCACGACATTTCGTTCCACTGTATGCACCCGCATGTAGCAGAATGACAATAAAGCACAACTTGAACTTGAACTTGAACTTGAGATGGAATTGAGTATTCATTAGCATTTGTTATTTTTCTCATAAGGATCATTTTGATGTGGATTCACATTACCTGTATGTTATTTATGACCTATTGTTTACTGTTTCCTTTACAGAATAGCGGGGGGGGTTTTTGTAAAAAAAAAATTTTTTGTATTCCTTATGAGCTTTGTGTATAGTACAAAAATAAATAACTGAACTAACTAACTTTTTAACAACAGGTGAACTGATTTTTCAATCATTTACATCACATTCTATGTTTTAAGATTATGTTAATAAAAGATCATGTCCTTGAAACATGACTAAGAAAGTGTTACTTCACAGGGAGTCATCGATGTTTGTCATTATGCCATGTCAACAAATGTCTTTGACACAAGTAACCCTAAGCATGCCCTCATTCACCTTTATAACGGAAAGTTCATCCTAAGGTCAGTATGTGACATTCCATGCTACCATTACATTAGAGAAAAAACTCAAATTATGTGTTGTGCTGTATTTCTAAGAATTTCCTCAACAACAAAAAAACAACAAAAACTGGGCCTGTTCCATAAGGGTCGCTCAAAAAAGATAAACTTGAAGTCCCAAACCTGACTTGAGTTATCTTGACAAGTCAAGCGGGGCTTAAACGGTTCCATATATACCCATTTCATTTGATTTGATTGATGAATCACGTGTATTTGATTTCCAGTATACTTACGTCATTGCCGGAAGGTCAGCCGTAGGAGGTCGTCTTAATCACGTGAAATGCTGTGAAATCGAAACTTTGAGTTTTTAACTGTCTTGGAACAAATCCTGACAAAGATACGTTTCGTGCATTTAGTATGCTTTACCTATGCTATTAGTGTGTAGCCTGTTGGCTGTGATAGGGAGGCAAGCGATGGAGGAGTCACGACAGCAGTGTATATCCTTACCAGATTGCTGCTTTACGTTGACAGATGGTATAAATATTTAACTAGAGGAGAGAAAGTGGTTGGCATCAGGTCGCGCCGAAGAAAATGACTCTGTTTGTATCATGTGACCGGGTTATCAATCGATGACAGCTTAATTGGACTTGCAGGTCTTAATAACCTGCCCCATATTATCAGAGTATGGCTAATTAGATTACAGATTATACACAAACGTGCACAATAAAGTTTAAAGTGAAGGCCGGGAACTGGGGAAACATAGATGGTCTCCTGAGAGATCTTATTACTGGGTCAAATAGGGCGAATGTCCGAGGAAGGCTATGGAACGTGTCGGGTTTGAGGTGAAGTAACAACAGGTTACTTACTATCTGGTGATGTGTCTCGACCAAGCACCATGGACAGCGAACAGAAACTTGCGCTGGTGATTGGGGAAATGCGGTCGGAAATCAGAAAATTAGAGTTAGAAAATTTGGGATTGAAGAGAACATCTGGAAACAATCTGCGACGTAATGCCACAGCACCCGTTTTGGTAGCAGTTTACAAAAGTAAATCTAATCAGTAATATGTTGACAATTTAAATTAGCATGCATTTAATTGAATGCGCATTGATGATCCATTAATGCCATTCATGTCTGCCCTTTCTTGCCCTCAGAAAGCATCGTCATGACGGTGAGAAGATACTCAGTCTTCCAATCTCTGGGACATCACCACTGGGATAGAGCCTAAGGAAATGAGTGAGAGCTCAGCCATCCTCAACTGGGCTTCGTCGCGGACCAGAAAGACGTAAATTAGGTCTGCTGTCTGAAATGCGAGATGTGACATCTTGTTTTATTTTATTACCCAATCTTAATAAGTCAGTTGCTTTCTAAATGTATCCAGTGAAGAAGTGCTACCATCTAGTGATTGTATATTGTATCGCCTATTTTCTGTTCATCTCCGATTGGTTCAATTGCCTGTCATGACACGTCAGAATTGAAATGAATAGCACAAATAAAGATGTACACGTGTCCTTTAAAGTACGTGGTTTTTTTATTTATGTCACTTTACTTTTTGCAATAATAATTAAATACGTCTGGCTAATGTATGGGTCCACCTGAAACACTATGGGCTATTTCTTTTGGGGAAAATACACTTGTTGAATGGGATCTTTAATCTCGCGTGAACGCCGTTGCCACTGCGCAGTGGAGGATTGTTGTCCGCCATCACTGCACTAAGAAACTAGCTCAAAAACTGAGAGGAGCGAGTGACAACAACAAGCACAGAGAGAAGGACCTAAATCCAAAGGGAAGGTCGAGGGGGATCCCTACTACTTTCCATTTGCAGGCCTCCTAGTAGTAAATAAATAATATTTCATGTTAACGTAGACCCTGGACGTACAAACTAATCATGTCCACCATCAAAGGCGGCACCAAGAAGGACACCAAGATGAGGATACGAGCCTTTCCTGTAAGTGTTGGCCGGGTATTCGAGTTGGTAGACGCAGACGCCGAGACGCGAGAACCGGGGATGTCAGTAGAGGCTATTGGTAGCTTGACCCGTCCTGTAAGGTTAGCTAGCGGTGGGTATGATCATAGCTGGGTGGCTATCCCTAACCTAGCTACTTTAGCCGAAACCAGCTGACGTTAAATACTGGGCCTGCCAAGTTGCAGCTATCTAGTACTACTAGCAGAACAAATAAACAAGCGCCCACCTTGCTACTTGATAGCTAGCAGTAACATTTACTAAAATGTCACTGACATACCTGGCTTGTTACTGTAACGTTAGCTAGCTAACGTGATTTTCTAACTCGACAGCAATTTAGTTATCCTAACTGGACGCTAGCTAGATTACCAACAAAGCTAAATGGTTAGCATGAAGTTGGTTAGAATAGCTAGCTAGCAGATAGCTACCGAAATAACTTGTTTCTTAGCTAGGTAACTAGATTAGTAATTACACGACTGCTCCAAGGGGTTGAATTGTACACTCCTGACTCTTGGATTGCTCAATAACTGCAACTACCCACCGATATAGCAAGATTGTTGTTGCGATATATGCTGTTGACAAATTAAGTTGTCCCCTGGTAGCTAGCTATCTACTGTAGTCAAGCAAGTAAGTTAGTTACCCATCAATAGCTAGCAAGCAGCGGACGTACGAGCCGATGACTGGCCGTCTGAATACGGGTACATACATTGACTGTTAAAGTAATGTTGATGCAAACATGTCATCTTAGCCACACTCGCACCTGACTGAACGGATGCTGCAAAAGTTGCAGCAATGCCAGTGACCCGGCTGTCGCTGCCTAATGTCTTTACCTGGACCGTCGCCAGGCAATGTAGGAGACATACAATTCTGCGCGCATACCAGTAATACTGTGGAATATTAGGATCATTTGAGATATGTGACCAAGTCTTTGGCTCTGCACTTGTCTCTAGTGTAATACCATGAAATGCGGTAAATACTTTTGTGTTCGTAATGAATGTGTCCTAACCTGCCGCCATGAAGCAACAGCTAATATGTCATGGGAAACAGGTTTTATCTGTCAGTTACACCGCAGTCCCCTTTACTCAGGGGTCTTTATTTGCATATTAGTTGTTTCTAAATCCCGTTCAGAGTTAAAACACCAAACAGTGGAGGACAATTAAATGTATTCGTGGGGGTTAAGCCCTCTATAAAGCCTATGAAGCTCATGTTTCATTGAAGATTCTCTCCCTCCCTGTCTCTCTCCCTTTCTCTCTCTTTCTCTCTCCCTCTCTCTCTCACCCCCGGTCTCCCTCTCCTCCCTCCCTGTCTCTCTGTCTCCCTGTCCCTCCTTTTATCCCTCTGTTTCTCTCTCTCCCTCCGTTTATCTCCCTCTGTTTTGTTTCTCCCTCTCGCTCCCTCTGTTTATCTCTCTCTCTCCCCCTGTGTCTCAGTCTCTCTCACCTCTCTTTTGGTCT
The DNA here is from genome assembly GCA_036571765.1 of Plecoglossus altivelis. Classification (NCBI taxonomy): domain Eukaryota; kingdom Metazoa; phylum Chordata; class Actinopteri; order Osmeriformes; family Plecoglossidae; genus Plecoglossus; species Plecoglossus altivelis. The sequence goes on from BROE01000001.1 coordinate 4,647,756, forward strand.
CACTCTTTCACAGTGGCAATCTCAAACACAGATTAATTATGTTTAACTGCTGTCGGGGTTATTTTTAGGTGATATAGGCAGTCTTGACCTTTCTAGTTTGACGACTTTATCCAAAACTATACTGAGGTTTAGACTGGATGAGGACTGGGTGACGATGGAGGAGGCCTGTTTTTGGATCATTTTGAAGAGGATTTGGACTTAAGGAAAGTAATCTTGTCAGGCACGAGTGGCCAGCTAAATTCAAAAAAAGGCTAGACCCAACTGATTTGTTTCTCTGTTTTTGGATTCCACTCTCATACTGGGATTTTATACTTCTCTTCACCTAGTCTAAGACTAGTCTTTTCCTGACTGAATCTGCTCATGAATTAATGATGTGTTTATGCGCAGGCTGGCAAAACAACTCCATCGGTTTTTTGTTTGTTTGTCTTAAGACTAGGCATGCATTCAAATCGACTTAGGCCTGATCTTGATATCGATTTGAATTCACGAAACCAAACAGACCTGTCAGACAATGGTTTTCATGTTGCTGTTTTATTTATTTATTTATTTTTAGAAATAGTTCGACGTTTCCCTTATTTTCTGTCTTTGTCAAACCACGATGCATAGCCAGCAGACCACAACACACAATCTGAAGCCTTCTGACCACAGTTAGCCTCTTGACCATTCTAGCATCATTAGCACCACTAGCATCATCAAGTGCACACATTCACAGCCATAAACAGCTTAGTCGAACCCCCGTGACTGGTCTGTCCACTCTCAGTCTGAAGATATCCAAGCTATGCACGCTTGAGTATGCAAAGTTAAGATGAACTAACCTCCCCTCCTTTTTTCCTTCCTCTCTATCTCCTCCTCGGATCCCACCCCCCTTGTCTCTCCGTTTAGAGAGATGGATGAGAAGTACGTGAACAACATCTGGGACCTGCTGAAGAACGCCATCCAGGAGATCCAGAGGAAGAACAACAGCGGGCTGAGTTTTGAGGAGCTGTACAGGAACGCCTACACCATGGTGCTGCACAAGCACGGGGAGAAGCTGTACACGGGCCTACGCGAGGTCGTCACCGAGCACCTCATCAACAAAGTAAACCCCCCCCCCCTCCCTCATCTCAGTTCAGTCTACTTGTGTTCTGCGAGAGGAGCCCAGATCCAGAGGTGTGGGGGAGCATGCAAGTATGAGGTCCTTGCCCGCGTGGGTGGTGGGTGGGTGGGTGGATAGATGGATGGATGGTGGATGGATGGTGGTGGGTGGGTGGGTGGTGGAGGATGGATGATGGATGGGTGGGTGGGGGTGGGTGGGGAGATAGTGAGGGATGGGTGGGTGGATGGATTGGTGGGTGGGTGGATTGGTGGGTGGGTGGGTGGATGGATGAATGAATGGATGGGTGGGTGGGTGGATGGATGGATGGGTGGGTGGATTGGTGGGTGGGGTGATTCATGGCCACTCCACCAGACACATGCTAGCTAAGCCTGTGTGTCGGTGTGGATCCCATGACAACGTCCCCCCCCCTTTCCTGTAGACGGCAAACATCTTGCTCTTGTGCACCCTGACCTGCAGCCCCCTCCTGTGGCCAGCCCCTGTCATAGACAGGTCGCTGGCGTCTCTACCACCTATGAATATTACATGGAACTCCTTGTGTCCAGACGGCAGACAGTGATGGGTCATTAGCCTCACTTGATGTCAGCCCTTCCCTCCCTGGCTGTATTGAGGGCAGAGCTGTATTTGAATACTCTCTCAGGTTCTTGGATCTGTCTTCTCTCTCTCTCTCTCTTCTATACCTCATCTCTACCTCTTCAACCTGCTTGTCTGCTCAGTGTTGTGGGTCAGACTAGGTAGAACCGGCATGCTGGCTTGTCGCAATAATTTACTGGCTGCCGGGAACATAGTCTCGTCTAGTAATGCATCCATTCAACACTTGTAGAAATGTTTGATTACTGCCCGCTGACAACTGCAAACAGCCTACTAATTGAACTGGAACTCATGGGATTGATTCCTCTCACCCTACACCTCTCTGTTTCTCTCCTCCCTCTCCTCTCTCTCCTCGTCCATTCTCCTCCCTCCCTCCCTCTCCCTCTCTCTCCCTCGCTCTCTCCCTCTCCCTCTCTCTCTCTCTCTCTCCCTTCTGCAGGTGCGAGAAGACGTACTGAACTCGTTAAACAACAACTTCCTGCAGACGTTGAATCAGGCGTGGAACGACCACCAGACAGCCATGGTGATGATCAGAGACATCCTCATGTACATGGTGGGTGGCCTGACAGGCGTCTCAGTCTGTCGGTCTGTCTGTCTATCTGTGTTTTTGTGTGTGTGTGTGTCTGTGTCTGTGTGTCTGTCTGTGTGTGTCTGTGTGTGTGTCTGTGTCTGTGTGTGTGTCTGTGTGTGTGTGTGTGTGTGTCTGTGTGTGTGTGTGTCTGTGTGTGTGTGTCTGTGTGTGTGTGTCTGTGTGTGTATCTGTGTTTTGCTGCTTTTCCAATATCTCTGCCGCCATCCAACAGATTCCTCCCCCTGGAGTGTTGGTCCCTGATTTAAAGGATGCCCTTCTGCTGTGACAGACTGACCTCTCTGCACTCTCCATATCTTCACCTAGCCAGGTTCTGCTGGAACAAAAGCTTCTGTTGTTTTACTTTTGGACCGTTTTGTTGGGCAACTGGGAAGTCTGCTTGATTTACTGTAGCAGCACTGTTCGTGCGTGCGTGCGTGCGTGCGTGAGTGAGTGTGTGTGTGTGTGTGAGTGCGTGTGCGTGAGTGCTGTACATACCCTGGAGAGACCGGGTTTTCTCAGGGGAATGTTTTGGCCAACTCTTTCTCTCATCTCCCACTCTCTCTCCTACTCTGTTTCTCTCACACACATGCATGCTCTCTTTCCTGCTACCTCTCTCTCATTTCCAATCCTCTCTCTTCTACTCTCTCTCATGTCCTACTCTCTCTCTCCCTCTCTCTCATCTCAGACCCTTTATCCTATTCTCTCTCTCTCCTACTCCCTCTCTCTACTACTCCCTCTCTCTCATCTCAGACCCTTTCTCCTACTCCCTCTCTCTCCTACTCCCTTTCTCTCCTACTTTCTCTCTCCTACTCCCTTTCTCTCCTACTTTCTCTCTCCTACTCCCTCTCTCTCCTACACCCTCTCTCTCCTACTCCCTCTCTCTCCTACTCCCTCTCTCTCCTACTCCCTCTCTCTCCTACTCCCTCTCTCTCCTACTCCCTCTCTCTCCCTCCTTGGGCAGCAGGGCTTGTGTTACCAAGCCTGCATGTCCTCATGTTGTTGGCTGGGCAGTCCCTAGAACTAACCGACTGACCTTAGCCCTTTCAAGAGACCAGTGGGGAAATGACAGCTCTCTCTCTCTCTCTGTCTCTCTCTCTCCCTCACCCGCTCTCTTTCTTTCTCCCTGCTATTCTTCCTGAGCATATGCTAAGGCTGGTCACCAGTTGAGCTGACATGATAACTCGGGCTGGAGTCGTGTGTGAGGAGGCAGCCAGGCATGTCTTCAGATATGCTCCCAGTGTAGCTCCCCTCACTCGCCATCCCCGCCCACACAGTTGCGCCCGCGCTGGCGTCCTACCTTTTTTTTGTTTTTTTTGTGCATAACCTGCAGTCGAGCCGCGTAGCATTATGTAAGGTACACGGACAGCTGCCTGCGTGGAAGCTGTTGGGTGTCTCTCCTCCCCCCCCCGCAGTGGTTCACTCCTGCTCTCTCCCCACCTTGCTCTCCAGGACCGCGTGTACGTGCAGCAGAACAACGTGGAGAACGTCTACAACCTGGGCCTCATCATCTTCAGAGACCAGGTGGTCCGCTACGGCTGCATCCGAGACCACCTCCGGCAGACCCTGCTGGACATGATCGCCCGGGAGAGGAAGGGCGAGGTGGTGGACAGGTGAGGGGGGGCGGGGGCTCCCCGCCCGCCTGGGTTGTCATAGCGATGGCCTGCGGCGTAGCTTCGGAAGGCCTGTGGGAGATGCAGCCTGATGCGAATGTTTTGGCTTGAGGACAGGCCCAGGTTTAATCGTTTTTGTGTGTGTGCTTGTGTGCTTGCGCACGCGTGTGTGTCTGCGTGTGTGTGTGTCTGCGTGTGTGTGCGTGCGTGTGTGTTTGTTCCACAGGGGAGCGATCAGAAACGCCTGTCAGATGCTAATGATCCTTGGCTTGGAGGGCCGGTCTGTATACGAGGAGGATTTCGAGGCTCCTTTCTTAGAAATGTCGGCAGAATTCTTCCAGGTGGGTCGCGTGAAGACCACCCCCATCACACCCTCCTTCCCAACCCCAGGAGACATAACTACTGTTGACTGGAGTGTGTCGTCTCCGTAGAGAAACGTGTTTACGCCACCAGAACGATTCGGCCGACCGTCTCCTTGAAAACGGACAGTTTGGCGCCGCTGTTTTTGAAATGGCTCCGTTCTCTCACTGCACGTAGAGAGAGAGCTCAACAAAGGCACGAACGCGTTCGGAATATTTAGACATTCAAAAACGCGATTGTTTTGCATTATGCCATCGTGCGCATGATTAAGCGGCAGGGTAAGAAGTGTATCCATGGAAAACAAGACAAGTAATAGCTCATTTACATTTCATCTCTATGCAAATCCCACTCATGGGAGGTTTATAGGAACAGGTCGATCTGTTAGTCTTAAAAAGGAAGGATATTTTTGTATATTTGATAGGGTTTCTAGAGTATGCATGGGTAAGTGGACCAAAACAAAAACAGAACTTCACCCAAAACTGGAAGAAGAGGGTGTCTATTGTGCCCCTGAAACCCTGAGCCAGCGCCCCTCCTTCTGCCCCCCCTCCTCCCCTCCCCCCTCCTCCCCTCTCCCCCC
>BROE01000001.1:4652979-4716979 GCA_036571765.1 Plecoglossus altivelis
ATCCAGGTACCCTTACCCTAACCCTGTAGACTACATCCAGGTACCCTAACCTTAACTCTAACCCTGTAGATTACATCCAGGTACCCTAACTTTAACTCTTATCCCAACGCTGTAGACTACATTCTTTTATGCTCCGTAGTTATAAATGTACACAGATCATGTGGGCTTCCCATCAGACAGGAAATGACACGATTGGTTAAAACGTGGTTCAGGTTGAGCTAAACTCCTCCTCCTCTGGTTGTGTTGTGGTTGTTTGCTAGGGTCTGCTGGACCTGAAGACCCGCTTCGACCGCTTCCTCCTGGAGTCCTTCAACAATGACCGCCTTTTCAAGCAGACCATCGCCGGGGACTTTGAGTACTTCCTGAATCTCAACTCGCGCTCGCCGGAATACCTGTCCCTCTTCATCGATGACAAGCTCAAGAAAGGGGTCAAAGGGGTGAGTGAGCGCTCGCGAGGGGCGTGTCTACCGCTCGTCGCATGACGCTAGGAAGCCACACTTGGATAGTCTATCAGATGCTGGAAGCTCTGAGCGTTAAAGGCGGTCTGTCCAGTCGAATGTTGGACGGACGCCGTTCAGGAAATATTCGGCAAGAGCTTTGTGTCTGAGTGCCTTGATTTAAAGCATGATTTGGATTCTGCACGCTCTAAGCACTCCCAAAGTGGCCTGTGTGCGATGGTCACAGTCCCAGTTCCTGTGTGTGTGTTCAGCTAACAGAGCAGGAGGTGGAGTCCATCCTGGACAAGGCCATGGTCCTGTTCAGGTTCATGCAGGAGAAGGACGTGTTTGAGCGCTACTACAAGCAGCACCTGGCTCGCAGACTGCTCACCAACAAGAGCGTCTCTGACGACTCGGAGAAGAACATGATCTCCAAGCTCAAGGTGAGGCTAGGGGACGGAGGGATGGTGTGTGTGCGCGTGTGTGCGTGTGTGTTTGTGTGTGTGTGTGCGCGTCACTCACTGTCACTCACTGTTCCCCTGCGTGTGTTTGCGTGCAGACGGAGTGCGGTTGTCAGTTCACCTCTAAACTGGAAGGGATGTTCCGAGACATGAGCATCTCCAACACCACCATGGATGAGTTCAGACAGCACCTGCAGTCCACAGGGGTAAGAGTACCAGCTGACCCTGCACACCACGGTCACGTTCAGGAGGGGGAGGGGTCACCAGGCTCAGGCAACATAGACCCTGCACACCACGGTCACGTTCAGGAGGGAGGGGTCACCAGGCTCAGGCAACATTCTCAAGGGGGTTTAGAAGACTGAGGAAAGTCAAGCTAGCTGTTTGTAACATAGTGAAATCATGCTCGGCTAAAGTTGGTCTTAAGGTTTGCCAAAAAGGCATACCAAATACTGAGATATTTTAAAGGTCACATTTTTGCGACTATTCAACTTTTAACTCATTGTTAAGCTGATATTGTCATTCGAATCCAAAATTTAAAAAAAGTTGTACCATGTTTGGAACAAATGCTAAATGGAAATATGGAAGTAGTGTTTTCCGACAACTTGACCCTTTTATATATCGACCTAAACTTTTGCTTATTTTTAGTGATTTATTTACAGAATATAATGAACCTATATAATTCACTAACTCCTCCCTTCCAGGTGTCCCTAGGAGGAGTTGACCTCACAGTCAGAGTCCTCACCACTGGCTATTGGCCAACACAATCGGCCACACCCAAATGCACCATCCCCCCCTCCCCTAGACACGCCTTTGAGGTGTTCAGAAGGTAGGAGGCCTATACAAGTATATTTATAACGCACCTCATACTGTGTGTATACATACTATATAGCCGGTACGAAATACACGATATACACCGTTTAATTTCTTCAGTGAATTGTACCAGTTGGATATGTTGGGAGTGCTGGCCAACATGGGAGTGTGTGTGCTTTGTCCTCCAGGTTCTACCTAGCCAAACACAGTGGCAGGCAGCTCACTCTCCAGCACCACATGGGCTCTGCTGACCTCAACGCCACCTTCTATGGGCCCATTAAGAAGGTACGGCATAGGGCACGCCAGCCACAATGACCAAGATACTGTCTGTCCCTTTCCTGTCTGTCTGCCTGCCTGTCTGTCTACAGTCTGTATGTCCCTTTCCTGTCTGTCCTTTTCCTGTCTGTCTACAGTCTGTCTGTCCCTTTCCTGTCTGTCTATCCCTTTCCTGTTAGTCTGTCCATTTCCTGTCTATCCTTTTCCTGTCTGTCTGTCCTTTTCCAGTCTGTCTGTCCCTTTCCTGTCTGTCTGTGTCCTGTGCTCCCATACCAGCTGTGTGAATTCAATGACCAGAAAGCATGATCAGCGTGATATTAAGGAACAAACGGGTTATTTCCTCCATCTTTCTCTCTCATGTCGCCTCTCCTGTCGTTCCCTCTGTTCCTCTCTCTGCCCGCATGTCCCAGGAGGATGGGTCGGAGGTGGGGGTGGGCGGGGCCCAGGTGACAGGCTCCAACACCAGGAAGCACATCCTGCAGGTGTCCACCTTCCAGATGACCATCCTCATGCTGTTCAACAACCGGGAGAAGTCCACCTTCGAGGTAGAGTCTGGTGTAGCACGCATACGCACGCACGCACACACACACACACTTGCCCTCTGTCAGTCACTCTTCCCGTACTTTTTTTTTCCGAAGAGCTGGAAATGTTTGGTGTCCAGTGTCCACATTTGAACCTCTCCCCTCCCTCCTGCAGGAGATCCAGCAGGAGACAGACATCCCTGAGCGGGAGCTGGTGCGGGCGCTGCAGTCTCTGGCCTGCGGGAAGCCCACCCAGCGTGTGCTCACCAAGGAGCCCAAGTCCAAGGAGATCGAGAACGGCCACGTGTTTACAGTCAACGATCAGTTCACCTCCAAACTGCACAGAGTCAAAATCCAGACAGGTGGGTGTCCTTCGTGTTACTCGGACTTCCTGTGCATGGTCCCCCCCCCCCCCCCATACTACACCGGTACTGACGGAACCCCTGTATGCCCCTCCCCCCGCCCCTTCAGTGGCCGCTAAACAGGGGGAGTCAGACCCCGAGAGGAAGGAGACCCGGCAGAAGGTGGACGACGACAGGAAGCATGAGATCGAGGCGGCCATCGTCCGCATCATGAAGTCCAGGAAGAAGATGCAGCACAACGTCCTGGTAGCAGAGGTGCGTGGGCTACCGGTCGCTGTCACGCTCGGTGCAGTCGCTGCTGTCTCACACCCACAGCATTGTTCCCTTTTGCTTCAAAATAGCTCTGCTGTTACAATCAACATTTGTCAATCTTGCCTCTTTCATTCCGCGTCGTCCAATCGCTGCCCTGTAACGAGCGGGCTAAGCGGCCTGGCGCGAAGCTTCACGCGTGGGTTTGCGTTTCTTCGTTGTCTTGAGGGGGTTTGTTTGTGTTCCCGCCCCTCCCCAGGTGACCCAGCAGCTGCGAGCGCGTTTCCTGCCCAGCCCCGTGGTCATCAAGAAGCGCATAGAAGGACTAATAGAGAGAGAATACCTGGCACGGACACCAGAGGACCGCAAAGTCTACACCTACGTAGCATAAGAGCAAGGGGGATGAGAGGGAGAGAGAGAGAGAGAGAGAGAGAGGGGGAGGAGAGACAGGAGAAGGTGTGTTTTTTTTTGTTTTTGTTTCTGGACTGTTGTTCGCATGGACTGGGAAGTTCCTTTTAAAAGATAAACGCCGGTAAGCTGACTCATCACCCCTTACAGAAAAAAAAGCTAAAGTGAAATAAAACCAGATGTAAACGGATGAATAAAATGTCAACGAAAAACCCCCAAGTGGTCGTAAGATGATTTGTTAAATCCAGGCCCCCCCCCAACACACACTCCCCGCCCCCGCGCCCCCCCCCCCACACACACACAAACTTCTCGCCACCACCACCCCCACCCACCCTCACACAAGAGTATCAACACGATACAGGTAGATTCAGCAGCTTCAAGCTTTTCACTGTTTTACCCTTGTAGAGATCAACCTTATAAAGAATCCCTTGGGAAAAATGTGAATGCGCCACATTATTTTTTTTTTGTTTTCAATACTGTACAAAAAATGAGAAAATGAATTATTAAAAACAAAATAAAAACGGCAAATGTGGATTGCTACAAAAAGGAAATAAAAATATTCAATATTGACATGCGTCCCCGGTTTCCCTGTTTCACGCATTTACTCGTCGAATCCATTTCAGACGCATGACTCGACTTTCGAAGAAGCAACAGTATCTGATCAAGAACTGGCAAATAACCTGATTCATTTGATATTCATTTAATCATGTGGGAAAAACATGGTTTTAATCAGAGCAGTGTCTCCCAACAGCCCATCTGAATGAGACACTTTCTTGACTTGATGTCATCGGGTTGAGCCGCTGTTGTGACACTGCACCTTCAATTTGATCTGTCCCAATCACATAATCATGTCTGCATTAGCGGCATTGATTTTAGTTGCAAAACGGTCCCAAATATAATTAGCTATGGTAATGTCTTTTTTTAGACTTGACCAGTGGTGTATTAGAATAATCACCAGATCACACAACTGGGTCAGGCTGCTTGCAATGAATTGGCCAAATATTTTTAATGCTCAATTAGACCACATGAATAGCCTGCAAGAAGCTGCACAGCCCACAGTGATACAGAGATGCACATATCTATTCTGGGTAAGTGGTGTCTGGGTCAAATCTCAGCATGGCCTTTCATTAAGGTCTGGATGAGTGTTGGCTGCTACTGGACTGGCTTTCAGGCCGGGCTGCCTGCGCTAGCGTGTCCAGACGGGCCACAAACATCTGGACCTCCTCTTGGGTGCTGCGAGTCCAGGCCAGGGGCAGGTGGGCGGGCACAGCGCGGCGATCTGGAAAACGCACCGAGTCACGACACAACGCAGAACAGCTCCCGCTCTAACGTGCCCTGGACATGCTGGATTCGGCGTGACGCCAGCAGGCCTGCTTACCTTGGAAGAACTGCCCGCTGGGTGTCTTGGCTGCAGCCCGGGCCAGGGCCAGCCACACCACAGTGTCAGCCCCCTGCTCTGCACTCCTCAGACGGCCTCCCATCATCTGGTGGAACTGAGGCATCGCTGTGGAAACAGCTGGCGGGGAGGTCGTCGGAGGTCACAAGTGGGTTGAACAGATGCAGCTTGAACGTGCTGTTGATGTGCACGCGTGCAGTACTGACCTGGTGTATCAGCCCAGCCTGGATGCATGGCAGAGAAGTGAATGGCAGGGTTGGATTTGGCCCAATACTCTGTTAGCACCACCTGCTGTCTCTGTGGGGTAACACACACATTTCAATTTTAATCTCTCTCGAAATAACAAGGGTTTACTCTACAGTACCGAGAATATTTGGTAGATGCACATCTATTTTTTGGAGGAGCAAACCCCTTCACGTTAAACGGAGCTCCGCTGGAAAGTGTTGAACGTGATGGTCTCCCTCACCTTGTTCTGGGCATAGACCATGGTGCCGTCGAAGTGAGTCCTCTCTGACTGGAGGTCATCGGTGCACAGCTTCTGGACCAGCATCCCCCCTGAGGACACGGTGATCTGACCACCCAGGGAGAGAGAGAGGCAGTCAGCAGGTGTGTGCGCGTGCAAGAGCGTGTGTGCGCGTGCAAGAGCGTGTGTGTGCGAGCGTGCGTGCACCCACCACTCTCGGGTCTCTGCTTTTCTGCAGAAGTGGCATTAGGTTCTGCGTGAGGATGTACACACCTGAGGGAAAAGACAGAGCACGTCATGCACACCCACAAACCTCGGGGATGGGGATGGGTTCTAGGCCCCAGGCCATTTGGAATGGTGGTGGTCGAAGAAATGGACTGAGGCTCGCAGCAATTCCCAATTTCTCCTCAGTATGTGATTTGTGAAATGGGAAAGTGAGGGAGAGGGGGGGGAGAGGGGGTTACCCAGAGTGTTGGTGGCAAAGTTTTTCTCCAGTCCCTCCATGTTCACCTCTCTCTTGTTCACCATGCAGCCAGCATTGTTGATCTGACATAACAAAGACCAGCCAAAGAACAGCCAAAGTAATACAGTAAGATGATTGTGAAACCAAGCTTTTTTAAAGTATGTGTGTGCATACATGTGTGTGCGGGTGTGAGTGTGCATGTGTGTGTGTGTTAGAGAGGAGGGTGGCCCTGCTCACCAACACGTTTAAAGATGGATACTGCTTTTTAAAGGCCTCAGCAAACTCCCACACCTTCCGCGTTTCAGACATGTCCAGAATGTGGACGTGCACTTCCTGGAACGAAAAGGAAACGTCCTCCAATCCGCTTTGGTCTGAAGTCGGGGATCTTCCGAAAGACAAAACAAACACACACACTTTTCCTATTTACCGTGTTGCCAGACTCCTTAATGATATCCGCCCTGGCGTCCTCAGCTCGGTCCTTGTTCCTGCACACGATGTGGAGCGTTCCTCCTGAGGGATGAGGGGGATCCAACCCAGAACGTCATGAAACAGCAGGGCTTCGAGCCCAGCGCTTAGCATAAACCAGTACATCGTGAGACCGCGCCCCTCGGTCTTCCCCACAGCTCCGCCTTCCTCACCTTTCTTGGCTATGGCCATGGCGGTGGCTTTCCCTACGCCGCTGTTGGCTCCTGTGATCATGAAGGACCTGCCCACCACAGACAGGTTCAGGTCCTCGGCCACAAAGCTTCTGGATTCTGCTTCATATCCACTCCTGGGGAAGAAGCGAAATCAAGCCATCGCCCTCATAAATGCATGTACAGTAAACGGTGTTTGTGTCATGGTGAGTGAATAATGGAGACAACCTAAAGCACTCCAACTTGCAACAAGGATTTTGTATTCATGTGAGCTGGAACGGCCATACGGATTTGAGTTTGTCTATACACAATGATTAAGCAAGCTCTTAGAAAACGGGTCAGCTGTTGGGGTGACGGCCTACCTCAAATGACTGGGCACTTCAGCTGTCAATAGCACTATTGTTAAGGGGTTGAAAAGAAGGTTTGTGTGCGCGTCGGTGTGTGTGTGACAGAGATCGTGTGTCTGAGTATGTGTTACTTTAAGTACCATGCTGTGATCGATACCATTCATGTACACCTAACAAATACTTTAACATCAACTTAAACACAATAAAGCAGTTAAAGTGAATCATTTAAAAACTTATTTCCAAGATTTGACAGGAAAAAAATCGAGGGGTTACATAGTAAAAAGCTTAATTAGAAAACAGTTATTATGGTGGTAATCTAAACTAGGCTTTATGTTTAACTGAAAAAACGGACCATGCATGAACTTACCTCGTATATTCGTGAATTCCTTTTAAGAACCAGACGATATTGCGATACAACGACATTGCTTTTCATGATCAAATAGCCTGACCCTGCAACAAACCTAAAGACTCTTCTTGTAGGCAGCAAGAACTAACCACTCCAGAAACTGACGTCATGAGCATGTTTGGGCAGTGCTGCTCTCTACCGACGTCAGGAAGGACGACCATTAGATTTGCAAGACATGGTTTTCTGACCCTAAGCCCTTTTGTTCGTAAAGCCTGACACATTAAATAATATTTCCTTGGTCATAATTATCATCTCTTAGATTATTACAAATGCGATATTCTATTGGACAAATAGACATAGCACTACGTATAGGCTGATTAATGCATTTATCCATGACGAAAATGTATAAATTAAAAATGAATTGAGGTTGTTGGGTGTATGTTTGATAGTCTATTCAAGAAACTATAGCAAAAGAAGAAGCGAGGCCGGGTAGGAACTCCTCCTTGTGTACAGGTGGGTCTGGGAACCGTGCCGGCCGGTTCCACCTCGGAATAAACCGAAGAGGGAGGAGTTTTCCAACTTTCACACTGGAGCGACCATTTAGAGAACGACAGCAATGAGCATATACGAATTCTCTAATCTAAGGGGAGGGTAAAGTGTTTAGATATTTTTATTGTGCAATAAAAGGATTATACCTCTTTTCAAGATGGTGAGTAAGTGTTTTAAGACCTCTTTCCTGAGCTGTTGTAGTTTATTAATGAGTCAGATCTATTCCGTCGGCGACAATATGCACCTGTCGCTTCTGGTTGTTTACTAGAAGGCAAGGTGTCAGGTGAAATAACAAACCAACATTTGTTTTACAGCATAACATACAAACAATAATTGCAGGGTAAATCAATATAAAGTAGTTTTATTTAAAGTATCCTTTGTATGCTTGCTATATTTTTGGACAAACTATGGTCAAACCTAATGTGTAGCGTATTTCCTCAACCTGTCGCTTCGGTTAAAACATGGAGGTTACATTACTGGTTTAACAGGTTTTCTCCTATTGTTATTGATTTGGCTCATATCGTAGTGAGCGTGATGTCCGTTTGCCTTAGAGGGCAACTTTCAGTTCCTCACAGGTCCAAGGTCCATCAACTGGAATAAAATCTTTTTGGCGCCATTGCCACAAATAGGCAATTAGTCGAACTTCAACTTAATTACTAGTTTTTTGGTGACTCGCATATTTAGAAGGCATAACAATGCACGTGTTTCTTTCTCCTTTTGTCATCATCCCTCTTCCTGACATAGCCGGTAATATGAAGGTCTCCTGGCAGAAAATGTTCAACTATTCAACTCTCTGTTCAACTATTGACAGACAGTCAGCAACACAAACGCAAACAAATGTTGCCTAGACAGTGAGTCTCTCCTCTGAAGTCCACAATGAAAGGAAGATGAAGAGGGAAGTTTGCAAAGCAAAATAGACTTCACACATGGCAAATGTATGTCAAACGCGACCAAACAAAGCAAGGAAATACCCTGTCTAAACATTTCAAACCCCCCTCTTTACCTCCTGGCCTTACAAACAAGAGATGACCATAGTTCTCCCCCAGCTTTTCCTTGCTTCGTTTTCTTTAGACTTAGCGTCAGTTAATCGCAGTTAATCTTTAATCGTAGCCCACACAAGGATATCGGTAACCAGACCATTCACCTTCCCTTTCTCTCTCTGTTTCACCCTCTCTATGTCTGTCACTCTCTCTCTCTCACTCGCTCACTCTCTCTGTCTCTCTCTCTCTCTTTGTCTCTCTCCCTTCTCAGATGCGTTTCCTGTTGCTCTTCAGTCGTCAGGGAAAGCTACGGTTGCAGAAGTGGTTCGTGTCCATAACGGAGCGCGACAAGAAGAAGGTCATCCGAGACATGACCTCCATGGTGCTGGCACGGAAGCCCCGCTCCTGCAACTTCCTCCACTGGAGAGACCTGAAGATTGTTTACAAGAGGTCAGCCCACAGCCATCATCTCAGCCACCTCATTCTGCCCCATATCCCACCTCTCCTCCTTACGTTTGTCCTTCCTTGCTGTACTGGCACGTTACACTTCCTTGTTGTTCCTGATTGGCTCCCCCTGTTAGGTATGCCAGTCTGTATTTCTGCATGGGTCTGGAGGACCAGGAGAATGAGCTGTTAGGCCTGGAGGTGCTGCATCGCTATGTGGAGCTGCTGGACCAGTACTTTGGCAGCGTAAGACATCATTTTTATTCTGTTGTTCTCCTTGCTGTCAACCACTTACTGCACGCACGCATCGCCTGGAACTTGGGAAAATACATTTGTCGTCTCTAAAAATGTTGATTTACTTTGATTGTGTCGGGAAGATATCCGGTTTTTTTTGAATGACCGCTACTCCTGAATTCATTCGTGAGATCTTCCTGGGCAAAATGTGGCATGCATTGTCTATTTTCTCATGTCATGGGGAGTCCAGCACTCGTCATGCAAAGGCTTTCCCTCTCCAGGTGTGTGAGCTAGACATCATCTTCAACTTTGAGAAGGCCTACTTCATCCTGGATGAGTTCCTGATGGGCGGGGAGATCCAGGAGACGTCCAAGCAGTTGGTGGCCCGCGCCATCGAATCCTCAGACATGCTGCAAGAGGTGAGATGCACATGCACGCACACATGCCTGCGTTCACGCTACGTATCGCAAAATCAAACCCGCACACTTAAGTTTGTGTGTTGGAGTTTCTATTTAACTGTATGTTCATCTCTTATCTTGGAAGATTTCATGCGTTCCTAAAATATTTGGTGGCTTGATGGAATTACTATTTAGATAGTTATTACAATCATTTTACTGTTTGCTCTCACAATAACAAACAACAGTGGGGATAGTTCGAGTTGAGTTGCATTTTCTTAATGCTTGCTTCCCTCCACGTGATGCTGTTTTTTGATGTCATTAGACAAAAAAATACCAAAAGGAGGGAAAGCAAGTCATTGGCAGTTGTAAAACTCATTTTCCTGGTATCCTAGCAGGGGTGAATTAGCCTCATAGCTCCCTGGTGTGTGCTCTGTTGTCCAGCTATTAGCCATCTCATCATGATCCAAATTAGCTGCTGCTATTGTAAACGGGGCCTCTTTCTTTCCATCTCTCTTACTCACCCACTCACTCGCTCCCTCCTTCCCCGCCATTCTCTCTGTCTCAGTTGTCTCTCTCTTGAAGCGAGCGCAGGGGCGAGTCAGAGGCGTGTCTGTTCCCGTGGCGGGGATGTTCTGGTCATGTAGGTGTCTTACAGAGCTTGGGCACAGACTGTCCTACCCTTCCCTGTAGTGAAGCGTCTCCGTGGCGCTCGCTCCCTTCTTCGGCTTCCAGCCCATTCTTGTATGCTTCCACCCCCCCCTCCCTCCCTCTTTGTCGCTGATGATAAGGAGAGATGTCTAACCCCTTTGCTCTAAGTGACAGTCCAACCTCCAGTGTAGCATGGCGCTCATTCTCATCGTTATGGCTTCAGATGGACAGCAGTGACAGTGATTGGGTTGAGGTGGAGCTGTTTGGATGGCCTTGAGTGTGGACAGCAAGGTTAGCGGCTCTGCTTGTGCCCTACCAGTGTGTGGCTCTTCACCTGCTCCCACTCCCTCGCCCCCCCCCTCCCCCCCAGCCCTGCCCTGCCCTGCCCCCTTTGCCCTTTTGTATGTTTTTCATTACAGATCCACGCTGTGATTGTGTGAACATGTGACTGAATATTAGTTGCAGTGAGTAGGGGGTGTTGGGGAGGGGGGGTGACATCATTCTCAATCCTTTGTCTTTTTTTTGTAGACGATGGAGGAGTACATGAGCAAACCTGCTTTTTAGGACAGACGGGAAGAAAGCCATCCACATCACAACAAAGGGAATGACGCTCAAATGTCACTGTCTGTTTTTGATCCGGACCTAGCTGAGGGTCTAAATATAGCTATATATATAAAACATAGCAATGTAATGAATTGTCTGTGGAAGAATGCAATTTGTGAATGAGGTATATGCGTCAATGCTTTGTCTTGGCCATGAGTCCTGAATCTGTTGGTCTAGACACTAGTAACAGGCCTGTAGTCTTTCGAAGAAAAATGTTTGAGAAAGGACTGTAGGGGATTTGAACATGGTCTGAAGGAGAATAGGAAACATGAAGATATTATATGTTGACTTCCATTGCTATTATTTAGAAGTGCTTTTAAATATTTTTTTAATAGTCTTTGTTTATGAATGCCATGTGATAGCTATTTATAAGGCCCTTCTAAATGAATGAGTGATTTCTCAAGTGTGTTGGTGGGCTTGGTTAGATGTTTGTAAGGTTTGGTTAGCAGGCATTTCTGGGCAAAATGTTTTGTGACAGAAGAATAAATTGTTACGTTGAAAAAGTGTAATTAAAATAAATGTTTTGATATCTAACTGGTCGCGGCATTTTTGAGCGTTTCATCGCGTTTTCGTCTCGACTGGAGCTGTCCAATGTGCTGCATGTGCTTTCGCTAGACGCTTCAGAAATACATCTTGTCATTTTTGAAACACGAAATCACAAAGACACCGAATGAATTCATAATGAATTGTGTTGGTCACGTGTATTACCTTGTGATTGGAATTTGTAGTAAATATGGGTTGTTCATTTTTTTGATGTATACTAAAATAAGGCAACATAACGCATCAAGGAGAAAATAATCCCGCTAATGCTTTATTTATCTCTGAGTCATCACACATTATTGAACACGTACAAAATGGTTTAAAAATGATAATATAGGCTTTAGCACAACAACCGATATAGTCCAACGATCACAGAGCTTGCAATATGGGTTGGAAGAAGGCAGGCGACGGTCTGACTCTACATCATAAATAGTTTTCAGAAATGTAGATTAGAACAATATTTGGAAACCCCCAAACCCTGATAACATCACGAGTCACGACAAACACTCGCCCCCAGCCCAACACATACTATTATTGGTCATATATAGGCTATATTTCATATTTTACAAATTCAATGTAAACTATAGAGGACGGTCACCACCAGACTGGTTATTTTGAGAGAGTATAAACATTACATTAGATTCATGTTTTAATAGAGGATATCTCGTTGTCGCTATTGATCTCAGGAGCTACATTCCTCCAATAGGTTTTCCGTGGAGTTCCTTCCCGTCGTCTTTCTGAGGGACAGCAGTTCCCTCTGCGATCTCGTCTTTCATCTGGATCTCCGTGGGCTTCTCCAGCGCCTCCATGGAGGTATCGGCATCTCTCTTCGCGGGAGTGCTCTTTTCAACGTCAGCTTGGTCGAAGTAATCTTTCATCGCCTGCTCGTACAACTCGTAGGGAAACTGTCCGTTTGCCTGAGACTGAGTGTCGCGTTTGGTGATGGAGTTTGGATACTGGGTCAGTATTTTGGCCGCCAGAAACACCTCGTCTTCATCTACTTCGTCGTCGTCGTCGTCGTCGGACTGTCTTTTCAGTGGCATCTTGTTAAGCTCGGACAGGAATAAGTTTTCCCGTCGGCCTGAAGACGAGGGATTTTTTGCTGGGGCAGGCGGGGCTTTATCCACAGCCGGGACGGGCGGTGCAGGAACTCTAGCCGGGGCAGCGACGGGTTTGAGCGGTCTCCTCACGGGATATTCATTGCTGATGGTCTCCACGCCGATGATGTTCAGAAAGTCCTCCCTGTCCATGTCCTCGGGTGCAGATTTAACTGGGAGCCTCCGGCTGTAATAACGGACCCTCGGCTTGTTGGTCCTGTAGCGGGAAGTCTCTTGGGGCTGACGGTCCAGTTTCTTCAACTCTTCCGTGATCAGCATGTCAATGAGCTCGTTCGGGGGGATATGGAGCTTCAGCGACATCTCCAGTAATTCATTTACCGTTCGGGGGTCGACCAGTGAGGGGCGGATCAGTCTCTTTTTGTTGTCCCTTTTCTGGCTCTGGTCGCTCATCTCGAGGATCTTCAACAGGTAGTAATCCACCAGTTTCGTATCATCATTGGGTTGGTCGTCCTGAGCGGCCCGGCGTTGAATGCCTTCTCCCTCGATCTCCTCTTGGTCGTCCGAGGTCTCCCCCAGCCCTCGATCGAATTCTTCGTGGCTCCCGTTGACCACCTCCTCCGTCTCCACCTTCTCCTCCATGGGAACCCACTCCTCACCGCCGGCCACGTCCTCGTAGGCAAGGTTCCTCAAGCTGAACATGTCTTCGTCGTCGTCGTCCTGGAACACGTCTCTCTTCTGGCCGGCGGTAGTGGACATACGGCCCAGTTCGTCGAAGATCGAGCGCAGGTTGGCAAGGCTTTGAGGAGTGTACTGCTCCTCCAGGTCTTCCGTGGCCCGCTTGTACGCGTCGCGGTTCTCCTCGTCTTCGAACATCAGCGGGTACTTTTTGTGTGGCCTAGGGAAGTTACCGTAGTCCGCAGGTGCGCTCATGGGCTTGCCTGTGTCATCTGAGTGGTGCCTGTGCGCGCGGTGGTCGTTAACGGGTGCGACCGGAGCTGGTTTGACGTCTCGACCGGCTTGGTCTTGAAGGGTCCGGAGCAGGGCTCGCACTAGCTGCTCTGCGGGCATGTCCTGTTTCTGAGTGGGTGGGGACGCTTGTCGGTCTCGCGCGCCCTCGTCTTGGAGCGAGGCCAGTTGAAGCAGAACGCGGAACTTTTCCACTTCGTCGTAGTCCGTTGTGGGTTCCTCGCGTCCCTCGTCCTTGCGTTGCTTTAGGCTTTCAATATACTCAAGGGCTTTGATCATGTCGGAACTGGGTGGGAGGTAGGCAGCAGGGCGCCTTTCCTCACCTTCGCCGCCTCGGAGCCTGTGGTGGCGGGGGAGAGACGCACCCTGGACGGCGCACATATGGAGGAGAAAGGCAACGAGGACCATAACTCCACCCGTGGAGAATTTGGGGTGTGACAGCACCATGATATCGCCTTGACGAAGAGAAAGAGACAGAAGGGTAAAACAAACCTCAGTGCCTGCACCTGCTCGTTTCTTTTCACAGGCTACCCACGTTAAATTGCATACATTTAATTCAGCATGCCATATGAATAAATAAAAAGCTTCGGCCAATCTATTATTGCAGGCTAGTGGATGGAGCCTATCTCAGCTCGAGGATGAGTCACCCTCGTTGTCAGGGCAACCTCTGACTTCAGGTTATTTACTTCGTTTAGATCAAAATGAAACGAAATGCCCAAAACAATGGCAACGTAATACATTCACCTATTTAGGTAAGCTAGGCTAATCGTGGTGAGTAGGCAAATATTGCTTTGTTGTTTAGGTTCATTAAACCCCAATTCGAAGCGTGACAGGATAAGATCGAATAACTTGATTAAATCTCCATTCGATAAACAAAGACTGAGCCAAATGTATAAACAGAATTATCCATGGTTATCTAAACGCTGCTATGCTCTCTTCATTTAATTTCTTACCTTTGGCAAACAGCTTAGATGGCAGCAGTGAATGTATACAGCATTTCGCTACTATAGTTCTTCCTCGAGCGCGGATGTTCCTGTTCTGTTTTCAGCACTTGGACAACTCCCCGCGATATATGAGGCAACACCTGACCCACGCGTCATCACAGCACATATACGCAATCACCAGCCTGGAAATCCATAATAAATGATTTAGGCTTTAAGAAATGGCATTTTAAGGTGGCCAGTCACCTATAAATAGATCTAGCTGTCTACAGCAGATGTATGAATGAATGTAAAGTGGAATTCTTCGCTGTTTAAGTGAATTAAGTATTGTTCATCTTCCAGTTTGTTTATAATGTTTGCATAGCTACACCTTGTTATTTACAATCCAGACTTTTCGTTCAGATGCTTGTCATTCATATATATAATTCACAGAGGATCATAGGTTAAATAGGATTCCGCATTACACGTTCAGAACACCCCGTGAAGCTGAAGGCATTGTGCATAATATTATTATAACTATTTACCTCAAGAAATGTAAACAGTCTGTTTTGGATCAACCATGCGTTAAAAAAAGGACAAATCTCCGCCTGATTGCTACCGGGAGCTGGAGGGTTAAACCCACCATCGATGACTCACGCGCCAAACCCATCACCCGCGCTTGCAGCAGAATCGCTGTCGCAGTTGTCTCTTCTCTGCGGAGATATGAGCCTATGATAAACGACTCTACCTATCTGGGCACAGCTTCCGCGGTCTGCACCCCACACAGTTCATTCAGAATGTCTATTGATCAAGTTGCCCGTCACATTTGGACGGCCCTGACGCAGGTTAAAACGCACGGGCATGACCGAGCGATAACGGTGACCTGAGTGTCAAACAGGCGTCCCATAACCTACTAAACACTGGATAAATAGCTTAAGCTGGTATTGGGAAAGACATGGGTAGTCTGACCAGGCCTTTATAATGTTTGTAAAAACATTCGTTTTGGATGTTGAGCCCTTGTCACAGCTGAGACTCCTGTCCCCACACTTCTGTCCAAACATGCAGTGTGGTGCTTTGCTAATACACCATACATGGACCCTTTTCTCCCGTACGACACACCTGAGGTGTGAGTACAGCCTCTGGCCTGCCCGCTACAGACGCTTCCATCTCACCCATCAGCTAAAGCTCCGACTCACCCCACCCCCTCATGCTCCCACATTTCAACATGTTACCCTTGTGTCCTCTTATCTCCCCCAGAATACTAAGCTTGTGCAGGTCCCACTCGATCTGTCCCCCTGGTGCTCTGACGTGTGTGTGTGTGTGTGTAGGGGGGGGGGGGCGAGGGGGGCATATCCACGCAGATCCAAAGACGCCATCCTGTCTTTGTCCTATAGGAGGTGTTTGTCTTTAACGCAGCGTCAGCTGACTCCACACCAGGGAGATGAGCGAGGAGGAGAGAGCTTGTTGACGTAGGAGATGGATCCATTTGCCAGCGGCTCCAGTGTGCGTGTCTGCGTGTGTGCCTGGGTTGTGAGATGTTGTTGCCGATCTCCCTCTCTGCTATTCTGACATCAGGCTGTTCATTCATAAACCCGCCCCCCCCCCTGCTCTCTTCCTCGTAGGGGCGTGGCAGCACTCGGGGGCAGGGTTGGAGATGTTGTGGTGGTGTGGGTCACCAAAGGCTTTCAAGGCTACTGATTAGTAAATGACAGTGATTACATTGTGACACTGTGATACTGTAAAATGAAATAATGAACAAGAGCTTCAATTTGACGGTCCAAATGTGTGTGTGTTTTACAAACATAGGCGGTGAAATGTGAAGCTTGATTGGTAGATGTCATCCTTGTCACTTCTCAGCATGTCACACGTTGCTCGATGGTGTGTGTGTGTGTGTGTGTGAGCTTGTGCGCGTGTGTGTGAGACATGAGCATGCATGGGAACAGATGAGGCAGATTGCGAGTGTGTGTGGGAGGGAGGTCTCATCTTGGGATTTTGCAACACTTCAGACTACGTGCGTTCTAGATCCATGGGAGAAGAAGTCTAAAAATGGCTCCTGATGAGAACATCGATGAACATATTTACAAACACAGGGGTCTCCTCTGTTAGCACTGCCAATGGTAGCATTTGGGTTGACAACAGAAAACGTATCCCAGGAATGTACCTGGAAGATCATTAGTGTGCTTGTATGTGTGTGCGCGTTTTCTGGCATCCACATCCTACAACCACACACTGTTGTTCAACAAGGCGTTGCCATCACAACCCTCCAAAGACTGGTCATGACAGAAAATCAGATGGCTGAGCGAGTGACGGCCAAGTGAACCGTTCTATTCACACACACGCACACACAAGCACGCACGCACGCATGCACACACACACACACACACAGACACACACACACACGCACACACACACACACACAGACACACACACACGCATGCACACACACACGCATACACACACGCACACCGTTTATTGTTTACATTATTTCTCCCTCTCTCACAAATTCTCCAGCTCACTCATTTTCTGACGCGCTCTCTCACACTCACTCTCACTTTCTCTCGAATTCCTCCTTTTTTCTGTCTACCATGATCTTTTTCTCACTGTCAAACTGTCAGACACGGAACGTTCTAGTGAGTGTGTGGGTGTATATAATGTGCACCAACCCAGCCTTGGCAACGAATGTGCCACCCCTGTTGAAATTTGGACTGGGAGTAAATGAACTAAATTCATAGAAGTTAATTAAAAGTGCTCATATTCCAGATGAGGATAACAGTCTGTACAGGGACTACAGTATATTAGATAGATAAATGATTAGTCTCTGTTTTTCTCTTTGTCTGGTTGTGTCTGACTGGATTCTTTCATAACCTCTTCCTCCTCCTCCTCCTCCTCCTCCTCCTCCTCCTCCACCCTTCTCCTCAATTTTTCTAAATACACTGCAGTTATTCGAATTGAAAGGTAAAGTTTACTGGCATCAGTCGGCAGAAGTGCCGGTCAAATATAATTATTGTGTGTGGACATGGGTTTCTGTTTTTCTCCTCGGTCACGCTCGTTCTTCCTGCCTTTACGTCAGCACCTGGACTTAAGGCTTTCATGAGCAGGAGGTGCTACGGTAGCAGTAGAATTGCTTTGTTGAGAAAAATATTGACCTCGATGTTGTCAGGCTCTTTTCCACTATGCCGCTTTGAATTGAATGATATGAGGTGACGGAAGGAAGGAAATAAAGAGCGGGGAAGAGAGCGAGACTGTGTGTGTGTGTGTGTGTGTGTGTGTGTGTGTGTGCGCGCGTGTTAGAGAGACTGACTCTTCTCACACCTCCCTTTCATGTCCTCCCTCTCACCCCTGTATCCCCTCTTCTCATCACAGCCCTTCCTGTCATCCTGCTATACTCCGGTTCCTTCCATCCCCGTCTCCCCCACCTGTGTCTGTGTTGCCGTGCTCCACCCCCCCCCCCCCCCCCCACCCACGCCCACAACCACGGCACAACAAGGAGCGAAGGACGGCGCGCCGGTTGTCATGGCTCACCCTCTTTTGAACCAAGGTATCCATGGTGATACCTCCGCACACCCTTCTCCCTCTCGCGCGCCCCTCCCTTCCTCCATCTCCCTCTGTGTTTCTGTTCTTCCCCACCACCTGCAGATCTTCTTGTCTCCCCCTGCTACGGTCGCAGGAAGGCTCGTTTTTCCTCCATTTTCTGTTCTGCTCTCCGCCCCTCCCTTGTCCCCCCCCCCCCCCTCGATCGGCGTTTCTCTCTTTCTCTTTCTTGGTCTCGCTCTGCCCACATTGTTGTTCTCCTCTCTCAGGTGGCTTCTAATGAGCTACATCGACGAGGCGATTAGGAGAGAAATATGCGGCCACGGAGGAGGGTCATGAGGTTTGAGGGGAGGGCGGAGGAGGGAAGAGGTGTGGGGGGGTCAGAGAGAAGAGGAGAGATTGTGAAAATGGAGACGAGGACAGGAGAGGAGAAAAAGGTTAAGGTGGAGGAGATGGTACAGAGAGATACTTATTATCTATGTCATTAATAATGAGGCCCATCCACTTGGTCACCTTTCTCATTAAAAAGTTCCAGTACAGTAAAATGCCACCAGAACGCTAGTCACGGTGTGAGTGCACATGGCAGATCTACAGTAGATGGTTCCCTTCCAACCCAAATTAGCAGTCGAATGTCACTCCTTCTCTTGGTAGTCTGCTCTTCATCTCTCTCCCTTCCCCTTTACAGACAGACCCTCCTCCCTCTCTCCTCCTTCTGTCCACTTGTCCAGCGCCTTTGTTTTGTTATTTACTCTCCTCCACACTTGGTCTCCCTCTCGCCGTTTGTTCTCTTTCACATCCACCTGTTTTGCCCCCTGACTCTGTGGTATCTCACACGCTTGTCTCTCCATATTGTCTGTCTTTGTGTCTCTCTACACCTCCTCTCCCCCCTTCTCTCTCATTACAGCCTTCATTCCCTTTTTCTTTGCCTTCTTTCATATTGTACTGTGGGTGTGTGGGTGTGTGTGTGCATTCACCTTGGTTTTTTTTTTGTCTGACTCATCCTTGTTAGAGGAACTGGGTGTCTGTGTGTGTATGTGTGTGTGTGTGTGTGTGTGTGAGGGATGCATTGTGACGCACTGCCTGACGTCATCAGGGAGAGATGGGGAGGAGGAGGAGTTGGCCAGTGTTAACGAAGCTCAACTATGAAGCTTTTCTTTTCTCACGTACTAATATACTGTAGGATGTCTACTCAGTGCCAAGAATGTAGAGACACTGACAGCTGGACTGCATCCAATCCTCGTCCGCGCACACACACTTTACTGGACCTGTCGACAACAGTGAGACCGCTGTGTGTTCCTGCATTAGTGACAGGTTAGGGACGTTATTCTGCATTCAACATGGCTGATGGTCATTGTGGGCTTCGTTGGTCTGGTTTTGCCCACTGCACTTCTTCACCACCCTCTGTTTCTCATCTCACAGGGCCACGGCACCGCATGAGCATATGGGGGTGGTGTGTGTGTTTGTGTGTGTGTGTGTGTGGTGGATGGGAAACAGTGTTAATCACACCACTCTCGGACAATGTTGGTGTTATGTAGCTCATTATATGAAAGTTGCCTGCACGTGCGAGTGTGTGTGTGTGACTGAGCTCAACAAGGCAGGCATGGTGGTTACGTGTGTGTGAGTGTGTGTGTGGTCCTGGGTGGATGGGCGTCTGAACAGCTGCAGTGGCCACACCCACCCTGCTTGGGGAGGATAGGTCATTGGGCAGAGATCTCACCACCAGTCCCCTTGTCCATCCCTTCCCTCCTTCAGCATCCTTCACTCATGTTAGGGTTAGTGTAGCCCTCCTGCCCTCTTCCTACGAGTCATTGTTCTCTATGGAGGAGCACTTGCTTCCTCTCAATCTTAGCTGTGCGCTGGCCGCATCCCATCATGCCCTTCTGTGGCTGGATTCCCCCCCATCCCCCCCCTCCGCCTCCCCCACTTTCAGATGCTATAAATACCTCAGCGTAGCGGTGAGTCATCGGCCAGTCGTACGGGTCCCTGTGGCCCTCTCCCTCCCCCTCCCTCTGTCGCTCCACCGTCTCTCTGGGTCTCCATACCTCCCGTTCCTCCCCTCTCTCCAGCTCATTACAGACCCTGACACCGACGGCGCGCCTCCACCTTCCCCCCCTGACCTGCACGGCGCGCAGCCCCCATCGCAGCCTGGTCAAGCCGGTCTGCCCTGCTCGCTTCGCATCCCTACAGCCCCAGATCCACTTCTCTAACACGGCATCGTTTCTGGGACCCAACACCGACCCTCGCTTCCTTGTTTTGTGCTTGTTTTCTATGTGGCTTGTTGCTGTTCTTTAGTGGTGGTTAGTGTGTGTCGGTGCAGTCCAAGCACTTGTCTGTGAAGACGGTCATCTCGCTGTGTTCAGTTAGTCAGCCGTATTCCTCCAGAAGGCCGGCCCTGCCCCACATCTACACACAAACAATGGGCCGAGGGAAAACCGACGACCAGAACCACCTCCAGCATGGGTACCTGTTGATTAAGTCAGGAAAAATGTGATACAGTGATTACGTTTGGTGTGGCAAGTGAGGTTTGAAGCAAATGCTTCTTAGGTGCAGTACTCCAGCGGCTCTTCATCGACGAGCTTAAGGGAGGTGGACTTTTGGAGAGGTGGTGTTGATGTCTATGTCGTCTATCAATCCTTCATGACCTCACAAATCCATCCCAGAAGACTGGACAGACCTCACTGAACGTTTCTATGTCGACGCTCCTGAGGTAAAAGCTGGTTTCGTTCCCACTTGATGTTGCGACTACAAACGAAAAGATAACGCTGTCAATTTGAGATCTGGCCTCCATTTTGACACCGGGGAATAGATTTGGACTATTTCAGTGCTTTGTGATCCCAAATGTCAGATGTTGCCTTGTCATTCCTAGGATTGCTGAGTCTGTTTTGACGTGCTGGACAGAGAGTCCTGTGACTGCAGCGCCGGATTCATCTTCACTTTGATGTCTCTCTCCTCTCGTTTCTGTGGGCTTCTACTGATCACCTGATTGAATCAAGTAACAGCAGGAAAGGTAACGTCGTATCTTTCCCTGCCAGGCTTTGAACCTGATAAAAATGCCGGAGTGGAATATTTAATTTTGAGGATACTTGAGAAGATTGTTCCGTCTCGACGTGAGCGAGTGAAGCATACTGTGGCTGTTTAATCTGGCTAGTAAAAGAGTTTCCACTGCGTCAAACTTAACTTATTACCGAGCTCTGATCTTCAAAAAAAATTGCTTCATCTCTAATGCCGTCCGCACCCTAGTTCTTATAACCCAGCCCCTAGATCTCACCCTAGTGCCTTTAACTGAGTCCCCTATCCCTGGAAGCCAGTCTTCTACACATGCCAGCTCCAGCCTCAGGGGGCTAAGGAGGGCCAGGGACCTACACACGTTCAGCTCTTTCCTGGGTCAAGTTCCCCCATGGTTCCCTGGCTCAGACTGGAGCATGCTCTGCCCCCCACCCCCAAAGTGACGCCCCCCCCCCCCTGCCATGAGTCACCTTGGCAAGTTTGGCACTTGTGCAAGACATTATGGAAGGAGACAGATGACAGCGGAGAGGAGGAGGTCGATAGAAAGAGACTTGAGAGAGGGAGGGAGCAGGAGAGAGAGAGGACAGAGTGCTCGCAAACACACTTGGTAATGACAGGAGCGAGGCTTCATGCGGCTTTCCGGCTGGTGGTTATTTCCTCACTCTTGTGCCTGTGCGTCAGCCTCTAGCGCTCTAACTTCCACAGCCCACCGCGGGTGAGTCACACAGTCCTCCAGGCGGCTCAGGTGGAGGGAGGACGGACGGATCAGAGGAAGAAACGAAGGGCGGTCTGTTTCTCTCCGTCTCGCGTCGATGGGGCCGTCGTGTCGCCTAGACGCCGGAGCCCTTTGTTTACTGAACGTCGTGTCGTCGCGGACGGCAGACGCGGCCGTTCTGTACGTGTCAACCCGTGATGCATCTCCAATCAACACGCCACCGCAGACCGTACACGCGCTCGCTGGCCTTCGTTGCCATAGAAACACTTGCCAGAGGACCCCCCGATTCTAATCAAGAGTTTGTATCCTGGTTACAAGTGAGCCCACGCGCATGATGGGATGCACAGGTGCATGACGACCTAACCCACATCCCACCTCAGTCAGATGAAAGCCTTCTACCCCGTCCTGTCGACATCTTCAAGTCTAACTTTAAAAGCACAACGTCCATTGTTTTAGACCACAAAACCTTTATTCCTGTGACAATTTTCCAATGTCAAAAAAACAATAAATAAGCAAATGGAGAGCACTTGGGAGTAGCCCATGTCACAGGACACAGCCACACTAAACACATAGTGTAAATCCCCCCCCCACACACACAAACCCTCAGTCAGTCACTAACAAAGAGGAAAGCAGTTTCAAGGAGGAATCACACCTGTACAAGTTATCAAGTTTAGACAAACTTGGATTACAACGGCCTCCCCCCCCCCCCCTCCCCCCCATAAACATCTTTATTTACAGCCTGGAAAAAGAGGAATTGGCTTTATTGATTCACTTGCTCAAACCACTCCTTGGTCAAGCCCCAGTCTGTGTAGTCGGACAGTAGTACTGCGATGGGCATCTTCAAAAACACAGGGACAATGAACTTCAATGAATATATGCATATATTTATGTGTACACAAACACACACTTTACTTTCCTATGACTTTTTAATAAAAAAAAGGTTGAATAGAGACAGGCCTCGGGTTAGAAATAGTAAAACCTATGGAGAACATATCATGGGGAAACCTTACAGGGTATCAAACGCTTCTAAAACGCTGAAGCCGGCATGACAACCGCTTCTTAAACTGGGCCCCTTCTACCTGATTGGTGGGAAGCAGACTCCAACAGGAAGTGCCCACCTGGAGTCTGACGTCGCAGACGACCCCCCCTCCCTCCCCCTCCCCCCTCCCCCCTCCACGACACATGCAGTACAGGTTTAACTGTATTATTTCACGTCAGGCCACACATTCCACGTAGCTTCTCTCGAATACATTGCACATATCATATAGGAGTGTTTCAAACATAACAGTAGATCTATATGGACTATAAGTTTGACTTTGATCTGAAATATTTAAGTTGCATATTGTTCACATATCAGGGCTGATAAGCCACCTTTGTCAAATCCAAATATTCATATTTAATAAACGTGTAGTTTTGTTTTACCACACACAAATTATTCTTTTTAAAATTTAAAAAAAGATTTCCCGTCGTTCGTATTTTTCCTCTCGTCATGCAAGCATTTTCTTTCCTTTTTTTTTGTTGCCAAATATCAGCCTAATCGAATCTGTAGTGAACCTGAGCGCGTCTTCGAAAGCCTCTCTGCTCTACAGGCCAAACTGGTCCCTTCCATCATCAAGGCTGCCTGGCCGCCCGCGTCTGCCAGCTGCCTGGCTCCTCAACGATGCTGCATCCTATCAGAACACGGGGCCGACGCAAGCGTTCAACGCCGTTTTTGGTTCTTGAATGCACCTCAACTACGAACATGATGTAGAATAAATATTGCACATTCAATCTGTATTTCGTATTCATAGATAATATAGTAACACTGACTACAGCTATGACATAAAAAAGATCAGATGCATGGTGGTACTCAAAGGGATGGGAGGGGAGGGGGGGGGGCAGCTTCCAAATGGTCATAACAGACGGACCACAACAGACTACAATGTGCTGTTTCCTTCCATTGGAGCCGCCTCAGATACATTGGTCGTGTTGATTTCTTTTAAGGACGACATGGCATGTGACAAGAGGGCCTGTTGGTCCCAGGCCACTTCAGTGGCCCCTGAGGGACCCGCCACAGAACAACAGACAATTCGGTTCGGTGGTTCGAACGCAGGAATGCGGAGGATGAAGAGGCGCGAGCGGGTGGGCGAGCGAGCATTCAGAGACTGAACACAGACGTAAGGCTGAGCCTTGTTGGCCGTCTGCGCACTGACTGCCAGGTTCCAACCGAGGCCTGATGCTGCCCCCTGCTGGCTCAACTGGAGACACCATTCCAACACGCGGACAGAACATGTTGTTAGTGTTGTTTGTTGACTCCCTATGTTCCTCTCTGAAAGCCTCTCTCGCCCCTGCCAGCCTGCTTGTTGGAAAGACCCAATCAGCAAAACCAACCAGTCAGAAAACCAGCCAGCCCATCTAGGCACATCAGACCGTGACATCGTCACTAGAGCTCCATGAAGTCGTGCGTACATGTCGGTCAGCCATCACGGACCCAGACGGATCCTGACCCTGACAGCTGGCTTATTGGGTTGGACTCTGGTAACGACAGCTACAACTGACTCCTTCTAGGCTTAAATAGTCCCAATTTTCCCAGTCAGAAAAGGTTCATTAAGTCAAGGACTTCCAATAGTGTAAGATAGCTAGCTAAGCTAGCAGGCTAAGCTAGTGGTGTTTTATGGAGGCTAGACTAGACATGCCCTGGTCGGGTCAGTAAACACAGTACTCTTGAGATACAAACCACCTTTGGAGTTTAACAGTAGACACCCTCCCCTCTCTCCCCCCCCCGTACCCTCCCCCCCCCCCAAACCAACTGCGTCAAGTGTGAGGAAAACAAACAGCACAAGTGAGCGTTGAAACCAACCGTCACAGAACACAGAAGAGAGATGAAAACCAGCAAGGCGTCTGCGCTTGGTCTCTAATGGCTTGGATACTGCTTGGAGACCAAATCACCATGCGCACCTGCTTGGCTGTAAAAAAATAAAATAAAAATCAACCTGAACACGCAGGGGGGAAAACAATCTCAAACGCACTGAGAAAAACATCGGAACTTACAAAACGTACAAAAGACTAATCCCCCCCCTTCGAACGCAACAATTAGGGGTCCCTGCATAGATTCCAACCTGTGTGTGGACAGAGCAGAGGACAGAGACTAGACCCCAGTCACCCCCCCCCCCCCCCGCCCCCTCCCATCAGATATCAGCACCACAAGCACAGGTTGCAGAGCATGCTGGGGGAGAGAGGGGAGGGTGGAGGGGGCGGAATTCATACATGGACATCAAGGCTGAGAACAAGTCTGTTTGTCTGAAATGGTGTTGGTGGTTCCTGGTTCGGACAGAGTCTCAAGCGCCTCGCGCCTCCGTTGCCATGGCAATGAGCGCCACCGCTTTGAGGTTTTTTTTCTTCTTTTTTGCTGGACTCCCTCTCCCTCTCCCTCTCCCTGGTTAGTCTTGAGGCCCCGGCGACTTCCTGCTTTGACGGAGGCTGGGTGGAGGGATGGCGAGGGGAGCGAGGAACTGCTGGGTTCATCTCGTCTACGTTGGCCCGAGTGTGTGTCAGTGTGTGTGTGTGTTTGCGTGTCAGTGTATTACCGGTAATCCTCTCACACAAGGTAGTGGCTTCCCAGATCCTTGGACGTTGTGTGTATGTGTGTGTGTGTACGTGTGTGTGTGTGTTACTTTCCTCCATACAGTCTTTCGATGTCGTCCTGATAGTGGGATTTGAGCTCCTTGCGTTTCAGTTTGAAGGCGTCTGTCACCAGGCCTGTCTCAGGTGTCCAGGGCTCCGCACTCAAGCGGATCTTCTTAGGGATCTCAAAACGCTCCAGTTTAGCTGCCGGACACACACAGACACACACACACGTGCACACACACACGTGCACACATACACAAGCACACACACACACACAAGCACACACACACAATAAACAACAGAGGCACTGACTCAAAATCCAACGACTTGAAACAACTTTGTTCTTTATCTGACCCCTAATCCCTGATTGGATAATCCCCTCAAAACGTCCCCCCCGCCCCCCTCCCTCGTCCTACCAGAGAGGGCCGCTTCGGTGATGATGCGCAGCACCTCCCTCTCCATGTCGGGCCGGTTGCACAGCTCCTCCCAGCTGCCCCGCACCTGCCTCTGCTCGGCCAGGGCCGTCAACTGCTTCTGATTGGGCACCACGAAGCCAATCACGTACGACTGGTCACTGCGGACAGGGAATACAGGTGGGTGACCAGGTGTAAGGGTGGAGTGGAGGTGGGGGTAGAGACAGACAAACAGACAGACAGACAGACGGGTGTACCTGTTGGCGTAGGCACAGATGTTGTCTATGAGCGAGCAGTTCTTCAGCACAGCCTCCACCTTGCCCAGGGACACGTACTCTCCCGCCTGCAGCTTCACCAGGTCCTTCTTACGGTCTGCACCCAACACACGCAGATGCGCACACGCACACACTGAGTTACAAGGAGGTCTACGCCCTCACCCACACAGTTTGGGTTCTCCCAGGTTCCTCACCGATGATCTTGAGGCAGCCGTCTGGGTGGAACTCGCCGATGTCCCCGGTGCAGAACCAGCGCTGGCCGCTCTCGTCTATGAAGAAGTCCTCGCGGTTCTTGGCCTCGTTCTTGTAGTAGCCCATGGCGACGTTGGGCCCGCCAATCAGGATCTCTCCCCTGGGGTTGGGCTTGTCTGTGCTGTGGTAACCTCCTGGAGAGAGACAGGAGGGGGGAGGAACAAGAAGAGAGGGAGAGGAGGAGAGTACAGAAGACGAGCAGGGGGGTGAGGAGGGATGGTGGGGGAGGAGGATGACAAAGGGTCGTAGGTAAGACGGCGAGCTGTGCGCGTCCTGCTGTACAACGCTACAACACGATGCAGTGTTCCTGGCTGTGTCCAGGGAGCTGAAGGTGTGTGTCTGTGGGCTGCTCACCCTCCTCCCAGTCCTTCAGGGTGATCTCAGAACACACCAGGGGGGCTCCCACACGCCCTGTACTGTAGTCCCAAACTGAAACACACACACACACACACACACACCAATAAGCACTGCGCCATCGATCCGTCCCCCCTCGGACCGACAGAGCTGCATTAGAGCCCAACCCCGCGTGTCGATGGGGCCGTGGTGCCACGACTGAGGAGCTCTTTGGATGACTGGTTTCTGTTTCTGTGTTGGGGTAGACAAACTGTTTGCTGGCTGCTCCCTTACTCTCGCTGATGGTGCCGGCACCGCAGGTCTCCGTCAGCCCGTAGCCCTGGCCCACCGGGCAGCACAGGCAGATGTTCATGAAGCGCTGCGTGGCGGCAGACAGGGGCGCCCCGCCGGACAGCAGCACCCGAGTGTTGCCCCCCAGGAGGGAACGCACACGATTGAACACCAGTCTGCACGGGCGGAGGGTGGGGAGAGAATGGGGGGGGGGGGCAGGGAAGGAAGAGAGAGACGTTTTTCAGAAGGGGTTTTCAAGTGAGAGAGAAGGGATGAGGAGATTGACAGATGGCGAAGGCGATGGTGGAGGAACAAAGAGCAATTACAGAGCGCGACACAAACTAAACACAGGACAGGATTCAGCACACACTCCTTCATGAAGGAGCGGGTGAGACCGTGTGTGTTTCATATTGCTTCTGTCTCTCCAGGCTCAGCCAAGGCTCACAAGACTCGCTGTGTTTGATTTGAACTGAGCAAGGGTAGAATTACCGGCCTGAAATTGAAGACACTTCCTGTGTGTAAGGACTGCGTGCAGGTGTGTGTGTGTGTGTGTGTGTGTGTGTGTGTGTGTGCGCATGTGCATGTGTGTGTTACCTGTCGCAGAGCGGGGTGCTGTAGCCTTTGGTGATTTGCTCCATCTTGTAGTTGTACGCCAGCACAAACAGAGACTTCTGGAAGCTGCTCATCTCGTCCACCTTGGTCATCACGTTCTTGTAGATGCGGTCCATGATCTCCTACTCAGTCAGGAGAGAGAGACAGACAGACAGACAGACAGAGAGAGAGACAGAGAGAGAGAGAGACAGAGAGAGAGAGACAGAGACAAAAAGACAAAGAGAGAGAGAAAGATGGAGACACAGAGAGAGAGAGAGAGAGAGAGAGAGAGAGAGAGAGAGAGACAGAGACAGAGAGACAGAGACAAAGAGAGAGAGAAAGACAGAGAGAGAGAAATGGAGACACAGAGAGAACAAGAACACTGTGTTCGAGCAGCTTCAGGACAACAGTGAGCTCTAATATACTTTGGATTTGTATCTGATATATTGTCAGGTTTGAAGGAAGCACAACTGCTCTTTTAAATCCGCTGGTGTGTAGCGTAGCTGGTGTGTAGCGTAGCTGGTGTGTGTTGGGGTTACTGGTGTGTAGCGTAGCTGGTGCGTGTTGTGGTTGCTGGTGTGTAGCGTAGCTGGTGTGTAGCGTAGCTGGTGTGTAGCGTAGCTGGTGTGTGTTGGGGTTGCTTGTGTGTAGCGTAGCTTGTGTGTAGCGTAGCTTGTGTGTAGCGTAGCTGGTGTGTAGCGTAGCTGGTGTGTAGCGTAGCTGGTGTGTAGCGTAGCTGGTGTGTAGCGTAGCTTGTGTGTAGCGTAGCTTGTGTGTAGCGTAGCTGGTGTGTATTGGGGTTGCTGGTGGCGGCAGGTGGAGACGTACTGGTACAGCAGCCATGAGGGTGGGTCTAAGCACACTGGTGTCTCCTTTACTGCCCTTCTTGATCTTGGTGGACTGGAGGAGGAGGAGAGATGAGGGAGGAGAGACAAGGGAGGAGAGACAAGGGAGGAGAGACAAGGGAGGAGAGATGAGGCCGGAGGGAAGTCAGGTAAGAGAGAGGCTCCGTGTGTGTGTGTGTGCGCACGTGTGTGTGTGTGTGTGTGTGTGAGTACCTGGTCAGCCAGCGTCTGCGGGGAGGAGTACCCGATGCGTCCCCCATGTGAGATACACACCAGTTCAGCACTCAGCTCCAGAATGTGGGCCAGGGGCAGGTAGCCTATGTAGGTGTCTGTCTCACTGTTCACGCACGCACACACACGCACGCACACACACGCACAAAACAGACAGAGTGGTGAAAGGGTAGAGTGAAGATCCAGAGAAAACAGACACAAACAAGCCCATCGATCTCTATTGAGAGTGGCTTTAAAGGCCCAAGGGTAGCACTGTTCTGGTACACAGCAACCTCATAACAACCCAGGCTAAGCTAGAGTAGGACAAACACCTGATAGATAGCTTTGGACCGGAGGTCACGTAAAGTGTGTTTGGATTTGCACTGCTTAAACGAACACGCAAATAATACCTATGGCATTTTGGGAGACTCCTTTATCAAGTCAAAAAGGGGATCAGTATTGAACTCAACTCCGATTTAACAGCAGCAAGATGTGATCAGCCTGTGCATGTGTGTGTGTGAATGTGTGAGTGTGTGTGTGTGTGTGCGCGCATGTGTGCCTACTTACTCCAAGTTGGGTATCCTCTCTGCCATGCCTGTGATTCCAGCGATGATGTTGCTATGGGAGATCATGACGCCCTTGGGGATGCCAGTGGAGCCGCTAGTGTACATGATGACAGCAATGTCCGAGGGGAGGGGCTGCTGCCGCGGCAACGCCACTGGAGGGGGGGGGGGAGAGGTCTGGTTAGAGGAGGGGAGGTACACAACACCCACACCCACACAGGAGTACTGATGGAAAAAAATAGGGTTTTTAACACCTTCTCTCTCTCTCTCTCTCTCTTGCTCCTCCACTCTCTCTCTCTTGCTGTCTCTCTGTCTCCCCCACTCTCTCTCTTGCTGTCTCTCTCTCTCCCCCACTCTCTCTCTTGCTTTCTCTCTCGCCATCTCTCTCTCCCCCACTCTCTCTCTCTCTTGCTGTCTCTTTCTCTCTCTGCCACTCTCTCTCTTGCTCCCCCACTCTCTTTCTTGCTGTTTCTCTCCCCCACTCTCTCTTGCCATCTCTCTCTCTCTTCCCCACTCTCTCTCTTGCTGTCTCTCTCTCGCTCCCCCACTCTCTCTCTCTTGCTGTCTCTCTCTCCCCAACCCTCTCTCCTGCTGTCTCTCTCTCTCCCCAACCCTCTCTCCTACTGTCTCTCTCTCTCCCCCACTCTCACTCTTGACGTCTCTGTCTCCTTACGTTTGTCTGGCCTGGAGCCCAGCTCCTGCACTGTGTCCATGTTGTGGACCATGATGCCGCGGGGCATGTCGGGCCAGGAGGTGGGCTTCCTGTCCACTAGGATGATGTGCTGCAGCCTGGGGACGTCCAGCAGGATGGCCTGGAGAGGGAGGGGCCACACAGAGAGGAGGACATGTTCATTGACCGCAGTTCCACTCAGAGCTACATCAGTAAGCTTACAACATGACAACTATCGCTAGATGCAGTGGTTCTCCTGGCTCCCTGCTAGCTGGGTACTAGCTGGCTCTCTAGAGGCTCTGGGGCAGGGTGCACCTTGAGGCGGCTCTGCAGTAGGTCCTTGCTGGTGATGATGTGGGTCACCTCAGTCTCGTTGAGGCCGTGGGCTATGGCAGCTCCGCCCAGCGTGGAGTATAGGGTTACCACTGGAATCGAAAGAAACGCACCCATTTATGTGAAATCCAGCGAACGGAAGAGCACTGTCTGCTCCAGCGAGGGGATAACATGTGCTTGGAGTGTTACGTGTGTGTACTCACATGGGAAGTTGTACATGAAGCAGGCCTGTGCCGTCACGATCCACTCAGCCCTGGTCTCACAGAAGATGGCCACGTTGCATTGAGGCTTCTGCCCCAGGGAGGACAGGCCACTGCCGAAACACACAGCTGCCTGGTAGGCCTCCTCGTAGGTCAGCCAGTTATACTCCCCCAGGATGACCTGCGCAGGCACAAACCACCGCTGCTGAAAACCGCAGATCCACAGACTCCACACCTCCCATGTACCTAACGGCCTCAGCGCCTGATTGGAGCAGCTTTGCCGAGGGGGCGGAGGGAGGACTGTAGCGCACAGAAGGGGGCGGTGGCACAGTTCCTCTTTCTCACATGCCGACGGCTGGAGCCTGACTCGGGAGCAGGGCGGAGTCTCGCCATGTTGTCATCTCCACGGAAGCAGAAATGTAAGGGAGAGAGAGCAAGCCAGAGAGAGCTGCACTTGCACGTCGCACCCCCCCCACACACAAACACACACACCCTCCAATCTTCCCACCAACATGTAATGACATAACTAGTTCCAGGCTGTATCTCCATACTGGAGACAACTCTACTTCCCCCACCTCTGGGACCTTCTCAAAAACGGTCTCCTCTCTGTCTCTCCCTCCCTATCTCCGTCTCCTCTACCTCCGTTCACCTTCCTCCGTCTCCTCCACCCTCCTCCTCCCTCCATCTCCTCCCTCCCTCCATTCTCCTCCATCTCCCTCCATCTCCCCCATCTCTCCCTCTACCCCCCCATCTCTCCCTCTCATCCCCTTACCTTCTTTGAACACCTTGCCGTTGGGCTGTAGCTCGTCCTCCTCACTCAGCACCTCCCTGGTTCCCAGGCAGTCCCGGCGGGGGAAGCGCTGCACGGCGAACTCAAACACCTTGTCCAGGGTGCACACGCCGTCGTGCATGCCCGCCGCCAGCCCCCGCTGGCTGTTGATCGAGCGCCAGGGCCCGGCGGGGCGGCCGCTCACCGAGCGGGCCTTGGTGCGGCGGGCTCGCTCCAGGTTGTCGCCGGCGCCGGAGAACAGGTACCAGGGCAGGAAGGTGATGACGGAGTAGACCCACACCACGGAGCGGAACACCTGCAGCAGCAGGGGATTCATGTCCTCCTTCAGCTTCATCGCTCCTCTCCCTGGGTCAGAGGGGCGGGGGCCCAGGCTACGGCAGGAGGGGGTCTGGATAGGGGCGTTGGGCGGGACAGGGCGCTCTAAGGCCTGAGGCCGAACACGCTTCTCTTCTTGAGTTGAACAGAGAGACCGCCTCCCGGTCGTTTCTTGCTTAGTGAGAGGGTGATTCTCTAATGTGTGTGTGTGAGTGTGTGTGTACGCAGGGGATGTTATGAGAGAGGGGTGAAGGGATGGAGGTGGGGGAGGGAGGGGAGGGGGTGATGCAGGGATAGTGGTTGCTCAGGAGACCACGTCAGTAGGAACACATGCGTCTGCCCAGGGCTAAGCTCACCTGCAGAGACAGAGCAAGAAATCCAAAAACAGACAGTTAGTAATGTAGAACAGTACAATATAAAAAGGTACATAGACAACTAACTTACACCAGGCCTGCAAAGTTGACAGTGACACAGCCTTGACACTGGCCCCAAAATGAACACTTTAGGGACCTGATCTGGATAAGAGAAAGCCAGCAGTCTCCTTCCTGGTCTGCAGTACTATCTGTTCACTTCCCCTGCTGTTGTTAGCACAACAATAGTTGCGCAACCCTTCTATCCAAACAACACTTTAAGGGCCATGAACATAAATACAAGTCTGCAATTGAGTTGAAAACATCTTGAAACCAAACAAAACCAACTGCTAGCCCTTGACATGCAGCCAGCTCAGCATCTTCCCTGCTGTCTGGGTCAGTGTGGCGCCTGCAGCGTGCAACTCTGAAGGGTTAGACTGACTGGGACACATTCCACCACGACTCTGGTGGAGGTCTGGGGCCAGGAGCAAAGGAGGTGGAGAGAGAGCAAGGAAGAGAATGGGTGGGGAGAGAGGGACAGAGCGAGCCAGCGGGAGAGAGAGAGGGAGCAAAGAGGGAGAGGGAAAGAGAGAGGGAGCGAGAGAGGTTTCGAGTAACAACGCTAGCCGTGCAGCCTTCGTGACCTTCACCGCCTCCTCAGGAATCTCTCACCAACTCCAGCTCACCCAGGTTAGACATGGGACTCCGACTGTAAAATAAAGTCCTTCTTAACCCTCTTGGAGCCATTTTCAATGAGGGCATGTCTTAGATGTGGGCCAACTGTGAGGAGAGGCCTGGGTGACAGGAGGAAGCCTGGCTGGGTCTTTCTACAGCTGCCAAAGACAACCAGGTTCTGATGCCATCAGATCTGACAATCCACCTCGTGTCACCACCAGCTCTCTCTCCAGCCATCAGCCCCCCCACACCACTACAGACCCCTCCGCTGGCCCCTCCCCCTCCTTTCCACGCACACTGCTCAAGCGATACGAGTGACAACCCGCCGCCCTCCCCGGTTTAGACTGCCTGAAAACGGTGAGTCAACCCTTCTGCTCTCCCACGGAGGAGTCGCTGATCTCCGACTGCTGACAGCTATGCAGATACCTATCTGACCTGTCACGTGACTGCAGATCAGAGGTGACGAGGCAGCGGTGAATCACCTGCTAGTCCGTCCCCTCGTCAGCACTAATCTTCCCACCGAACCAGGGCAGACAGGGAAGGGATGCAGCGCTCCAGGGCAGAGACAAAACTTACTGTTTATTATTTGAAATCTTATCTTCTCAGCGAGCCGCACAATCTCAGGGGTTATCGTTCTCAAGGTCGTAGACTGTATTAGTGGTTCTTTATCAGTGTATATGTCTGTTGTAGATAAAGACAGGCGCGTCCAGTTTATCCTAATTATGTGCAACTGAGAGCGGTGATACCACAAAGTAGTTTCAGCTGTATTCCTTGACAGCTACACTTTTAACTACCAGTCGTACAAGATAATTTTTTAGAGAACTGCACTGACTGTTAACCTAAATTCCCACTATGGACAATACAATGAAAGGTTCTGCAGGCCAGTAAGTCTATAACCAGTAGGACATCTACAAGTGGGTCATATGCACTTATTTCTGTCTGACTTTTTGCCAATGTTCTTATCGTGCAAGGTCAATGAATACACGATAATAAAGTAGGTAGCTACTACTTGCAAGGAAAATAATGTCATTCAGCATGTGCAGAAATGTTTGGTTGCCATGAAGCGGCTGCCGAGGACAGGTTGCGTTGTTATGACAGCTGCTGGCAGCTGGAAAATATAAGGATGGTCTAACCTGCAAGCTGACTAGCCTAGCTACGTTACCTCTCTGATTCACAACAGGTCGGTCTGAAATATGACATGAAGGTGAGGCATCCGCATTAGCTTAAGCTAAATGCAACATTTGCCGTTGTCCAGCCAAATACCAATATGGACTGGTTCTGTCACGACATTAAAAATAAACCATGCAACGGACCAAAGCACAACACAGAGAAGACAGTTAACACGTTTACTTAGCAAGCCGCTGGATGTTACAGCCAGCTAATGTTCCATAGTAGCTAGCTTCGACAGGGCGGGTAGACTGTGCACAAGCCCTGCCTGCTAAACAAGCTAGTAAGTAGCATGGTGTCAGATCGCAATTAAAATCACTGCTGTGGTGTTGATGACGAGTGGTTGACGTGAGACTATCTCCTACCTCTATTCAATTGACTCTTTTACAATATGGAAAACAATGGTCTGCTATATACTCACCAACACCATGAGGCGTGTATATGCATGGAGCTATCAAGCTAAGCTAACGAACTAGTAAAAAAAAAGAAAGCTCGCTAGTAAGAGCTAGCTTAGCTTAGCTTAGCTAAGCTAACCAACATCATCATCACATCGACAACATCTGCAGAGAACAGAGACAATGCATTCTCACCGCTTTCTCAGCCGATATTTCTGCGTCTTCGCGAAATTTGGTCAACAACGACTGTTTTGGTGTCTCACTGGCGTCATAGCTTAAAATTGTTTTAAGACGATTACTGTGGCAATGAATGACGGGGAATCCGACAGATTTTTTATTATTTTGTGTGGGAATCTTTGGGCATCACCGACCCGTGGTATAAGCCCGGAAGTGATGTTTCCGAAGTCGAGACACTTCTCTTAAATGTTATTGGTCCACTGAAGGTGGCGCGTGCTTGAGGTAGCTGTGATGTCAAAGAGGTTACTCACGGTCAGACGAGCCTTCGGTGTGGTGTACAAGATGCTCCGCAGTTGGCTAACTTTATAAAATTCGTCAAGCTTTAAATAATGAATTCGATGATAAATTCAATGCAAGCACACCCACCGTGTTCATTCTTTTGACCGAATCCTAGAGATTGAGTCTCTGACATTGACATTCGTCAATGTAGCCAAACGAAAAGACGTAGACTTGCCTCCCAAGGTGGAGACCGCGCTATGTTCGTGCGAGTTCCATGGGTGTAGGCAATGGGTAGCAAGGCACAGGTACATCAGTGTGTGACTTTTACCATTCCAGAAACTCTTAGCCACGGGACGTTCTTAGCGACTTTGTCTTTCTGTTCTAATCTTGTGTCCATCTGAAATCTTAAAAAGTCCCCTGCAGTTAACTCATTCCTGTTTTGACCTGATTTGAGTTTTGCTTCAGACGCTGATTAGCTATGAAGTGTTGACAGAGCTTTAAAAAAAATTAATTGCTAAAACGATAAGCCCGTTCCCTGAGTCAAATGTTCAATAGCCTAAACCCATTTGTGGAATCAGACACTCATTTGGTAAAACTCGAAACACATTCTCACCCACTAAAAACATTTACTATTGTTGCAAAATGGTAAACACAGTTGTCATCTGCAAAACACTATGACTCCAAATTGTTCACGCTTGTTTCTAATGGTGGTTTGGGACATTGTCAGCTTTCACCGTGGTGTCAGTACACAATAATGGTTCAAAATCACCATCAATTTTACCGTCAGTGTTTGCCTTCCATACAGCCCCTTTCTCAACCCAATTGACAAGATTTTCTCTTGAAGATTCTGAAGTAAAATGGGTCCTGCAGGGTAGAATTGTTGTATGTGTTGCATTAACATAACTCTTCAGTGACAAACATATGGATGGATAAACCTGAATTTATGCTTAAACTGTGCAAGTTAAAGAGTTAATTTGGAATTTCAGAGAAGACACTGTCTTACTGTCCTCCTCTTCCTTTTATTCATCTACATCTCTCTCACTTCTACTATTCTCCACTGTTCCTTTCATCAACCTCTTCTCCTCTTTACCTGCCTGATAGAAGAATGGGATTGACACTTAAATATCTTCTGGTGGTTTGAATACTTGACAAAGAACAATAAGTATTCCCGTTCTCTCTCTCTCTCTCTCTCTCTCTCTCTCTCTTTCTCTCTCTCTCTCTCTCTCTCTCTCACACACACACCACACAGACACACAGAGGCACATGATGTGTGTCATTCAGCAGCATGGTGA
The DNA here is from genome assembly GCA_036571765.1 of Plecoglossus altivelis. Taxonomy (NCBI): domain Eukaryota; kingdom Metazoa; phylum Chordata; class Actinopteri; order Osmeriformes; family Plecoglossidae; genus Plecoglossus; species Plecoglossus altivelis. The sequence goes on from BROE01000001.1 coordinate 4,688,768, forward strand.
TCATCCCTGGGCTATTGACACCAACACCATGCTTGATGTTTTGAGCAAGGAGGAAGTCTTTCATCTCCCCTGTAAATAATGTGTGTCCAATGTGATGTCACAGCACACAGACATGGCATCCTGGTACCAACAGCCCCCAGCCCACCAACAACCAACCTGGGAAACACAAGATGGGACTTTCTTGATGGTCATTTTGATCACAACGATCATGTTGAATGATGTTTGGAATCCGTCTGAACTGATCCATTTCATTCCAATGTGTTGGTTTTGCATACAGGAGGTTATACAGTTGTGCGTTGTTGACTTGGCAGTCAAAAGTTTTTTTAATTTTATGAATGAGTCCCTTCGGATCACTGACAGATGAATGTTTGTAGCTCTCACAGGTGAAAGATTTCAGACTTCATTAGTTATTTTGACTTGGCTTGTTTTGTTCGACAGAACTTGAATGGAAGGGAGAGTAGACAAAATCCCATTTTCAGAGAATGAAATAGATCAAGAATGTTACCGTTGAGCCTCTGGCCGGGCATGCAGCCCCTTTGACGTCCATTTGGGCTTAAAATGGGTTGAAGGGGGCGAGGGAGGGGCGGAGGAGGGGGGCTAAAAGGGGGGCATGAGGGGAGGATTAGAGAACAAAAGGATCCTTCTCTGTCATCAAAGAGGATCTCTCGGCTCATCCGCAGCTCTCTGGCGACAGTTTTATTTTATTTTAAAAAGGGACAACGGTAAGAGGGGGGGGGTTGAGGAGGAGGACGGAGAGGAGGAGGCAGGGGGGGGGGGGTGCAGATTTCAAAGTAATCTTTAACTTTAAGCCCGACACACACTCAGCCTCTCAAGCTGAATGCTCCGCCCTGTTCCCGACGACGCGTAGTTGTTTTTTTTTGGGTGGGGGGGGGGGAAGGTGAGGGGGGGGGGGGGGGGGGGGGGGGGTGGGGGGGGGAGGCGGGGGCTGGGGCTCCCAGAGGAAAGCCTGCCGCCCTACTCTTTGTTCTCTGGCTTTTTGTCATGGTGCCATTTAAGTGGCATTATTCACTGGCTGGATGACCAAGTGAGGGAATCCTTTTTTTCTGAGGACCAAAAGAAACTGACTTTAACTCCCCAGTTCAGAGACTCCTCTTAAAACAACACTGACTGGAAACAAATACCCACTTTGTTGTCAGGGTTCGCACGCCTATCGGAGAGGCGTGCCTATCTCAGGGGGAAGGGGGAGAGCCAGGGGCAGACTGCGCACCCCTGTGACAGGATCAGGGAGATGTGCATATCTGCATATCTGGTAATAATCAAACAAAGGAACTTATACACATGCCTTATCTGGACCGGATTGCATATGAGTCCCATTTCCCCTGTTCGGATCAATGAATGGGATTTTCTCTGTTTGCTTTCGATTGGAGCATAGATGGCAAGGAGGAGGGGATCTCACTCAATGCGAGAGACAATTGTCCTTCTCGTCACATAAGATTGGAACTGCTCTGTTGAGATCCAGGCAGAGTCAACCAATCACCAATACCCCACCAAATATGGACTTGCTGCCCTGTAAAGATAACAGAAGCCAATTGCAGCACTTCTATGTAAATGAAATACCAGGACAGCTTTTCTATTCATTCATTGTTTCATGTGTTTTACGCCAGTTCTTGTTGAGGCTCCCTGGTCCCTGTCTGTGGCCCCTGACTGGGTTGGTTGACACGCCCCCAGGTTCCTACAGGCTGCGTCTCCACAGGCCATGCCTGCTACCCCACAGAGAGCCTGTGTAGAGGGTCACCACCTATGACATGTCAGGTGAGGAGCATTGATCTGGGTCCCTCAGGTTAAACACACGCTCTTGCATCCTTCCAAGGCATTTATTGTGGAAGAAATTCACATGTGTTCTTCAAAAAGTTGAAAAAGCGCCAATACTGCCAGAGTGCTGAGAACATTCTAGCTTTCTGGCATTTCAGCAATATGCAGGCTCGATGATGGAAAGCCACACAGCAAAATAACTGATGTGCTTTTTGGACTCAGTTGAATTTAACACCATCAGAATGAGGAACTCCCTTTATTTTTTGTAAAATGCAGTTCAAATGAACATATTGGAAAGTGTGAAACACATATCTCTCATTCAGTACTTTAAAACCTTCATATATTATAAGTGTAACATTTTCATGAAGAAACACCATTTTGTAGAGGGGGGATTAGTGTTACAGTAAATGCATTCTGCCCATATTGGGGAATAACATGGTTTTCACAGGTAATTTTAGAAAATTGTAAGGTTTCAATAAACAATGTTTGGAGATGATATTTACTGTGCATGTATATATTCCTACAGAGCAATCACCAGGACCTAAACAGCACTCTCTCTGCCTTCGATACCATGACTGAGGTTCCCTTGAGCAAGGCACCGAACCCCCAATTGCTTCCCGGGCGCTGGAGCAATAGCTGCCCACTGCTCTGGGTGTATGTTCACTGTGTGTGTGTGTGCGGTTGCCCACTACTCACTATTGTGTGTGCACTTGGATGGGTTAAATGCAGAGGTAAATTTCGAGTATGGGTAACCATACTTGACAATACGTCACTTCACTTCACTTCACCTTATGCTCCAGGTTACAAGTCTATCCTTTCACACACAGAACAATGCGCACAGACAGACACACACATCAATTAATGTGTGAAAACAATAAGTGTCTCTGGTTTCTCCATGCACTTCCTCCAGACATCTTCGATTTCTCTGGGATTGTTCCGAGGCCTACTTACGACCCGACAGCGCCAGCTGAGAGCGGGGGAGTGACATCTCCATGAACGGACGTCCCGGAGCTGTCCACTCGGAGTGGTGCTGAAATGCCAAGCGCGGCCAATCTCACAAAAAGATTAAAACGACTAGACATTTACCTTTACGTTAACACAGCTCTATCTTGTTTCTGTTTGTGTTTAAATATTTTATTTGTGTTTTACTTCTATATTTAGTGCGATATCGGCTTTTATAATACTCAACCACTCTACCATGCCTTGTAACATATAACATGATGATGAATAATGTAATCACACCTTGGATGCAATAAAAATACAACAGGTTAGCCTAGTTTCTGATTCTGAACCGGGATTTTACCGATATAGATCTAATCTAATTATGTAAACTAATCTGGCACTGCCTCTGGGTTGTGACCCAGTTGTTTTTAGACTTTAAAGTTGTGATCCAAACGGTTCTATCAGGGGAACGACTATCTGCTGTGAACGTTGATTCATACCGGGCAAAGAAGGAGGGGACACTGCTTTAGCGCTGCCCTACTTGCACTCAATCATTTCCTCATCCACTCCTCGGTGGAAGACGTTTGTCTATGCTGGCATTACCTAATCAAATTCCCATTTGATCAAATGTAGTCATAGGCCTACTTCTAATGATGATTCTTGACCGAATCGCTAGATCTGCGGCATTGGCTGAAAAGTTATTTTAAAGGTTTTGTCTGCACGGGATGTCATGGCACAGACGATAAGCTTAGCTGAAATTAATACGTCCTTCCCTTACGAAGAATACGAGTGTAAAATTTGCTACAACTATTTCGACTTGGGCCGCCGCACTCCCAAAATTTTGGAATGTTTACACACATTTTGCGAAGAGTGTCTCAATACGCTTCACCTCCGAGAGGACCGAGGATGGCGAATCGGTTGTCCGCTCTGCCGCCATAGAACTCCTGTCCCAGAATATCGAATACAAAACCTCCCTAACAATACTAAAGTAACGGATGATCTTCCTCTCCATGTCGCGGCAGACCCTTTGCCACAGGACAGTCTGCCGTCAGACCGTCCACCTTTGCATCCAGCGCTTGTTGCTGCGTACCGCAGAGAAGAGGCGAATGCGGCAGGAGCGGCGGCGCAGGCGGTGCAGCCTAACGCTACTGACGGCGGGGGCTATGAGAGCTGTCAGAGCTGCAAGCGCGTCGCACTGACCACGGGTTGTGTGTGCGCCATCTTTTCTTTCCTCTCCATGATAGTATTGTTGTTCCTAGGTTTAATATTTGTACATAACTTCAACAACCCACCCTCGCCCATCGGCCCTGTCTGTCTGTCTTTGGCGAGCGTCCTCGCCATGTTCTCTGTTATTGTCACGTGGTTGATGTGTTGGCTGAAATACCGACCTGAGTTAGACACAACCGCTGGTTCCGCTGGTAACGGCGACAGAAGAAATGCATTATAACTTCAAAGTAATTCGACTTAGTACATCAGGTTATAGCTGAGTCCCTTCGTGTATTGCAAAGTATGCTTTAATATTTTCCCATTAGTCACACTAGAGAGACCCCCTCAACAAGTGTTTCAGATCAATCCTGTTTCAGATCTCTTCAATGTCGTTGAAACCTTCAGTTTTTCCTTGCACATCTAATATGGATTTTATTGAACCTTGCAGTCCTTAAAAGGGGTAGTCCAATGTTTCGTCTTGTTACAAAGCAGTATTACAAACGACTCAAGCGTCTAATGAGACTACAGTTTAAATGAAGATGTCTCAACATTATACATAATCATTGGAACTTACATCTCTGTCTGAAAGAGATATGGGTTGTGTTGCACTAGCCATCCATAGATTTTACGAACTGATGACTGTTATTGCTTGGTTGACATGTACTGTGTCGCAATGTCACCCTTTATACATTAACCAAAGAATAAATATCCCATAACTCACTGTGATGTAATGTCAGGGCTTTTGGATCCAGGAGTAGTATTGTTGGATTACATTGAGTGGTCCACCTGTTTTGAATCATTCTAAGACGAATTATTTATAGGGCCTATTTCCCCCCCCCCCCCTCAAAAAGGAACAAGGCTGATGAGAAAGTGATGTAGATAGTATGAATACACTCAGGATATCATCCTAAAAGGAACGCACAAACTCATCTCATTTTATGAATGGTACGACGAACTGAAGTTTCAAATCGTTCGTACTCCAGTGTGCGCATTGCAGAAAGTTGCTCAACACTGCAGAAAGGGCGCCTTCCCATTGAGTAGCTGTCACATGTGTGCCCTCCAGTGGTTGGTCAAGGGTACTTCAATGGATCTGTCAAACCAACTCCACTTTGTGTTCCATATCTCAAATCTTAAAAAAATCCCAGAATATATCTATAAATTAGTAGAAGAAATATTTGTAATCAGTAATATTTTATGTACAATTATTTTTCGTTTGTTGTATTTGTGCTACATGACAGACTGATATGACCTCCTTGTTATCTATGCACTGTGCGTTGTATGAATTCAACTATAAACGAGTGAGGAGATCTCCACGGACAAAGCCCCGATGTCGGCTTGAATGTTGCCAAGAGACCCTTGGAGGATGTTCCACCCTCTTCTGCCTCTCCTTTCCATGGTGGGAAGTTTGTTTTTGGTCAAAACTGTTTTCCATATCTTTTGATGAAAGCACATTGCACATGTCCAGTGTCCCCAGGGAGAATGTGAAATAAAAGTTGTTCACCAGATCGCATCAAAGCTATCTATGGTGTCAAGGAAGAGCAACATCACTAAAATCGAGTTGGTGTTATGTCGTCTTATATCCCCATGCTACAGCCTTGTGTATAATCCGTCCAAGGTTATTATAAAAGTCATGTCATTAAAAGATGGTGTCTTCGGTGTCATCTCTCAGTTACACGAAATGTTCCCTAACAACATGCGACACGCAATTAGTCTGGAGTCACCTCAGAAGGAAGTTCCTTCAGAACCCTCTCTGACGGCCATGTGAGCGAGAGAGGACTTCAGGGTGTGTGGAGAGAGAACCTGAGGAACATCACAGAAGGCTAAGCCAGGTGGATGGAACAAGAGAGAGCTTTATGCTATTGTGATACAAACAATCCCTCTAAATCCATCCCATATCTGCAAGGGAGTCTTGTGTAATTCACATCAGACATGAACGTGTGTGATATTTAAGAATGATGTGGTGCATCTCGAATTACACCGGGAAGCAAAACATTCCGCAATTCAAAACTTCTGCAATTCAGTGTTTCTTTTGAGGGTCAAATATCCATTCCAAGAGCACATTCTCCATGTTATATGCAGGTTTTGTTTCCTCTGTCTTATCAATAATCAACACTATTTCCTCAGCTCATTACGCAGTGCTAAATATTCCCTGTAGGCCAATACACTCTTACACCTTTCAGTAAATTGGATTGACAGTCATCCTCGGTTAAATCACGTTAAAGTCGTGTTTAAAATCATGTAGACTGACTTATAGTAGCCTAACGATGACCACTAAATTGAAATCAACATTCGCTTTTTGAAGAGCTAATCGAAGATTATCTAATTGATTTTGGTCTGTTAGACAATAACCATTTGATACATTTAATGTACTATATTTCATTTATTGTTTAGATCTAGCTACAACCACAACATCAACCAAAAAATGTACACATATGACCTCAACTGCAGTTAGTCAAAAGATACCACATTTATTCCCCCCAAAAGACGATGCATTAAATGTCATGCTGGTGTGTTCTGATGTATAAATATCTTAGCGGGGCCTACTTGGTCAACATGACAGACTTCCGTGAACGCTTGTCTCTCACAAAGTTAGACTTTTGGCCATTTTCTCTACGCAACGCGTTTCTTCTGAGTCAATTTGGTCTTGATTTTTGTTTTATGCATTGTCTGCAATTGAGTACATTTCTGACTTAGATTTTCTCCGTCCCCAATTGATTTGACACGGGGGATCCAATTTCCCTTTCATGATAATCAAACTTGGTATAATAACTTTGTTTAGTTCCTATTCTTTATTTTATGTGCATATATAGCTTCCTTCCAAGGCTCCTTGTGTGCCACGTAGGGCCCTATGTATCTTACCCAGGGAAGATAGAAATGTATCTCACCTCCAGCTTGTGAGTTAAAACGTTATCAACCGCAGACTGTGAGTCACCGTAAAGTGACCATAAAACTGCGAAGCAAAGCATTTGAAGTTCTTTTGAAAAAAGCAAAAATAATAATAATAGCAATAATTGTAATACTTATTTTGATTTAATCCTTCAAAATTTTCACAAACAGTAGCTTACAATTATTAGTTTTTCCTTGCGTGCTTTTATAAAACCTTGTTTAACCTATAATCATCAAATGAAAAATCCAAAGATTTTACATAAAATCATTTGCATCGAAAAGCATTCTGAAAGTGTCTGGAAGTGTCTTGTCTAGCTATTACTTTTTCCTTTAAGATTTGAGAATGATTCTAGCCTTAGACATTTTAAAACCCACATGGTCCTTAATGAAAAGACTTTAAGATAATTGCCATTTAAAAAAATGACCTTTAGTAACACTCTTGTTGTTCGATGGACAAGTTGGATCATATTTAGCTCGTTCTGAGGTTAGTGCGTTTGCAATAGTTTAGGCTTGATATGTATATTAAACTTTTCTAACGAGGTCCCAAGTCAAGTGATCTCTCATGTGGTTGTGTCAATAATCGTCCATTTGCACGGATGTGTTACACTAACGTGCTGTTGCACTGCGGGTCAGAGTAGCGACTAATGCTGAATTAGTGCTACCATTAGGAGACCATGAAAAGTTTTGCATGCGGACTGATGGAACTCTGGGGGAGAAGCACTTTTCTTTGCACGCAAAGAACTCCCGCGTCCATGCCGTATTTCTCTCATGGTTCCTTTTCACATGCCAGTAGGCTATCCGTCACTCCGGTGTCCTTCAGATTTGGTGAACAAAATCTGATTCTCATTGTCAAAAGGCTACATATCCTATAACATCTAGAGAGACAATCAAAATAATTATATCAAGAGTAGGCTGAAAAATAAAAAGCGAGCTACAGATATAACATGTCTCACTTATGTCAGAATTTTTTCTCTCCGGTTTTTTTAAACGGTTAGTCCTAGGTTAGTGACATAGACCTATAGCCTACATACAGTCACAACAGACATGAAAACATAATCATATAGCAAATCATGTTAAGCTTTTCAGCCAGTGACAATCAATGTGATCGTTTGTGTTGCTCCTCTCCCACATGTTGTGCTTCCGGCCTATACCCCGTCGAGTGGTGGCTCCTCTCAGCACGCTACCGGGATTAATTCGGTTAGGTCAGAGCACCTAGGAACGCAACGCAAGCACAGGGTCGCACAGAGAACACCTATAGCTCTAATACAAAACCCAATCAAATGTCAACCTCAAATACTAATCAAGTTCGACATTCGATTAGACCTTCGGGGAGAGTAAGTCTAATATTTCACTTTTAAAGACGGAGTCTAATTTCTGCAGTACGCGGTTTGCAGCCTATCAAGGCCTCTTCACAAACCTGCTGGCTTGCATAAAAGGGAACATGCAAAACATGTATTAAACCTGGAGAAACTGAGAGACTAAAGAACAGTGCTTGTTCATCAAACTAGAAATGTGCAGATTTATACAATAACAACAGGGTCTATCGACATATTTTAGAGGGCGATGATCGAGTAAGGTGACACTCAAAATGTTTTTTATGTCCACATTTACAGTTTAATTTGCATTAAACGTTTTTACTGTGGGCTTATTACTCGCATCGAAGCTGAATACTAGGCGAGTCTTTAACATTTTACAATTGCCTATGACACCACATTCCTTTTGAGTAACCTATGAAACACCGTTCTCCTTGACACATTTAAAATTAAGACTTCAATCTCAGACGTATAACTAGGTTCACAAAACTTGCTACGGCACAACAGTTAAGCGTTGTATAACCCAACAAGGTTGTTGTGTCTGGTCCTGGATCAGTTGTGGAGAAGAAAAACGAGCGTCCAACAAGTGTGACACATCCACTTGAACTCTCGAGGCTGCTGCTGTGGAGAGTTCCTGTTGACCAATCACAAAGCACCCTTAGCCCCCAGGACGTTCTTCCCCTAAACCAATCAGAGGCCTGAAAGCCCCGAGAAAGAGAGAAGAGCAACAACATATAAAATGTTTCACTTACACACATTTTCTCAATTCACCTCGAGAGTGCCAACAACGACCTCAGCTGAAAGCGGCCTGCGGTCTCGCCCAATGCAAACTATTAAAAATAACAACCAAACTGTTTCTGAAGTTATCACATTGATCATCACGGTGGATACTGACGGATGCACCAGTTTCTCGAGGATATAACTTGAGTCTGTTTCCATTTCGACGAGGCACCTTGCTTTCCAGGGAGTCCTCTTCACGCAAGAGTCGTCAAAACCACGGTGTAAAACTTCTGGAGGAATATAATTGTTTCAAGCCGAATTCTGTCTTGGCAGAGGGTCAGGAATCATGGCGACACTTGCAGGAGGCATTCAGAGAATGATGCGACCAACTCCTCATCAGAACTACCCGCGAGGAGGATATTCATTGGAAGGTATTGTCAACAGCAACATCAAAAACTGCTGGTACCGTGTTCCTATATTTCATGGAACGCGTTAGCCTATAATTTTATTGACACGTGACATTTGAGTTGGAGATGCAGTGTCATAACATCATTTCCACTCAATTATCGTATAATAAACATGTAGGCTGAACACTTACAGTCACTTACAGTCAGTGAATCTAGAAATGAAGAGCAATGTGTGTGTGTGTGTGTGTGTGTGTGTGTGTGTGTGTGAGAGAGAGAGAGAGAGAGAGAGAGAGAGAGAGAGAGAGAGTGTGGGAAGAGGGGGTACTGTACTATCAGAAAGGAAACATAAAAATAAAAAGCGCTAGCCTTTCTGTATCATTAACATCCTATACCAGGCCTATGCTTAGGCCCACAGTGTGACATTGCAGGACTGATCCATTGTCAACGTTTCTGATACCGTTTTCTATGTAGTATATTGTGTTAAGTTATTGTAACTATTATTGTGTTCAACTATTGTGATCCACTTTACCCCTACTTTATTCCTGCTCTCCAGTTTCCACCCCTTTGGGGCAGGGTCGCGTGAACCAACTCGGTGGTGTTTTCATCAACGGACGACCTCTTCCCAACCATATTCGGCACAAGATTGTGGAGATGGCCCATCACGGCGTCCGGCCGTGTGTCATCTCCCGCCAGCTCCGAGTGTCCCACGGCTGCGTTTCCAAAATCCTGTGCCGGTATCAGGAGACTGGTTCCATCAGACCCGGGGCGATCGGTGGCAGCAAACCAAAGGTGAGTAGTTTATGAGTCTTTCAGACACTGCGATTAAAATGTATGTTATGTGATCAATTTAGCGTATGTGCTACAACAGGGCTGCAAAAAGCGAAAGAAAAGTTTGACACCACTTTATAACATGTGTAAATAGGCATAGATTGTGCTGGTCGTCAACTGGCCGCAGTGCCGAAGAGTTAGAAAGGCGAACAGTTAATAGAATTGACTGCAAAAGTTAGTATATTTTGTATATTTAAATAACATTTATATTTTAAGTAGGCCTACTGAAACAAAATAGGCTCGTGTAGCACAATGTTGCTGCTACCTACATTAAATCACTCAAAATATGTAGTCTTCTAGTGAATTAACAAGCCTACACGTGTAACAAAAATTATTTTATATTTTTGTCATTTGTAGCAGACAACATCTCCAGACTTGGACAGAAAAATTGAGGAGTACAAGAGAGACAATCCTGGAATGTTCAGCTGGGAAATAAGGGATAAATTATTGAAAGATGGAATCTGCGACAGGAACAACGTCCCGTCAGGTAAAAACATTTAAACAGATATTTGCCTAATTTTGTGGTAGGTCTAGACTGTTTGACTGAAATCAGTTAAATTATATTTGGCATGTTTATGGAAACTATAAGATGTAGGGAGTACATGCTGTGCTAAGACTATCAATTATTGGGTGGAAAAATCTGGAACATTTTAAAGAAGGCCCTATTTTAAAACGCAAATAATCAAATATTTCGGTCAAATTTTCTGACTACTCTTAGACTATAAGATCTTCAAGTTATTCCACTCAAGGCGAGTTTACATTCTTACTTTTAAAGTGAGTTCCATCAGTCGCATCATGCGCTGTAAATTCGGTGGAGTCGGGGAATACGAGGAAGATGATGATGAAATCGAAAAGAGGGAATTGGAAGAGAGCGAACGACGGACGAAACACAGCATCGACGGCATTCTCGGGGACAGATGTGAGTTAACGAAAATAAATAAATAAATTGATGCATAGACAATGTCAATGTGTTGCCTCTGCGAAAAGACAGCCTATTTCTCTCTCAACAGTTTATACACATTGTGTGTGTGTGTGTGTGTGTGTTTTTTGGGGCGCTGGTGTATGTAATTCATGGCACAGTTAGCTTAATGATTCTGCATATGCAGGCCTATTTCTTACAGTTAAGAAACATTGAGAAGTTATAATTTAGAAAAATTCTCTAAACATTTAGGCAAAGGCCTTAATGTTATATGTATCATACATTGTTGATCATGATGAATTAGGCTGGACACGGCTTTTGCCCTCGTGGGCTCTCATCTCGAAAACATCCAACCTAGAAGCAAATGTGTCTGTTTGGAAATATTTCGTTGAAATTATTTATTTATTTGATATATATATATATTATTATTTGAGGATTGAATGACGTGACAACATCAATAGTTTGATTATTTCAGAGTTCAGGCTTGTGGGCTGTTGATATTTTATTTCAAACTTGAATAGCTTCAAATGTTAGGAATAACCTTGTTCCACGCGGATGGGCTATGAGACAAATAAAGATGGCTAATATTGAAGCTGGAATTATCGATAGAAGCCAGCTTTAAGATGCTATCGTTTCTATCAAAAGCAGGGACAAAAATTATACATTTAATCAAACATTTACACAACTTTTCCATGCCGTAAGAAACGGTCTCTTGCACATAATCGGACACTTGAGGATGAACTTGGGGGACAAAAGCGCGAGAGTCCATTGAAACTCACACTTCGGGTTTAGGTGCACAAAGCCTGCTATAGCGAGCGGCTCAGTGGTGTACAAAAAGACGCCAAATCTTTTCAATATGCAGAGAGAAAAGGAGAAAAAATGCGCTGACAAAGGCTTAGGAGAAGACATTACGGACCCGCAATGACCGATGAATTATTCAAGGAGTTCCAATAGGCTCCACTCAGACACATTTTATAGACTGCACGCTCAGAGAAAATGCCAATTTTCGCCTACAAAATGTTCATTTTGGGGCTTAATTCAGCGATAGGCGATGGCGCTTGCCTTTCAGAAAGAAAGAGAATTGCCCCTCCCATTAAGCGACCCGTTGTCGCAGGTCTCTCTGAACACCTGTTGAATTGTGACCTGTTGAAGATATAAGGAATGTGACCTCTCTCCTGAGGGACAGAGCGATTGTCAAGTCGAACATTTTCAATGTAGTTGTGGCAGTTGAGAAACCGCTGATGTTATTATGTGGAATCCAGAACGTTGGTCCCGTGGCCTGATCCTCTCGTCACCCGTTTGAGTAGACTTAAATAAACTTTACTTTCGCAAGATAAACAACACATTACTGATCGCAGCTTCAATTTATGACTTCACTTAGCACCCTCAAGAACGCTGACCTCATTAGATGGATCACTGTCCCTGCGCTTTTACGTGCACTATTGTTACAGCGGTTGCTTAGTGCGCATGGTGCTCAGTCAGTCAGCGCTGTTAAAACCTTTTCTAGTAGATTAAATACAAACCTTTTATTTCTTCCCACTTTCATCTGGGGACAAAGCCCGCCCCTTTCCTCTTCGCCCAGGGCGCGAGCATTCATGCAATATCTATAGCCACTTCCCTCTCCCCCTTTCAGGCGAAGCATCTCGAATACAGATCAGCAGAGGCAATTGACTCCACAAACCGTTTAAAAGTGACTCTCCATGAGCGTTTGTTTGGCTAAGATTTGTGATGTTGATATGTTTGAAACAAGATTATTATTGGCCTAATACGGCAAATGCATTTGCACAGGCGATTTGTGTTTGAGTTGTATCTACTTAATGTAATAGTTTGATATGAGTTGTCCTTAATTTGGGATATGTATGTATATGATAAGGTACTTATATGTATTATTGATCATATAATTCATTTTTTCAAAGAATTGTCTTTAGAATGATAAAATACATTTAAAAAATATTTGGGGGATTTCCAATCATCAGAGGACACGAGTTTGTGCACGATCCATCGTGCTTTTATTTTCTCTTGCTGGTGCATTTTGCCTGCACACCAGCTAATTATTTTAGTGATGATGTCACAAACTAAGTGAATAACTAGATATCAGACACTGAATAGAGTGCGATGAAATCTCGATGAACTTAATTTTTTTTGCAGGGGGGGGGGGGGGTAATCTTTTTGGTACCTTGATATATACTGGCAGTATTTCACTCTTGTGTGTCAACGTGGAAGCAGTCGTTTTCATCCTTTTACAGCTCTTCATTAGAATGTGAAAAGAGTGTTTTGGGTTGTGAGAGAGTGTCCTCTGGCCAAATATTGATTAAGTAGGTGTTTGTAGAGTCTATTGTTGCGGAAGAGAGAGGCCTGTTGCTCTCCTGCCCTTTCTCCTCCGTCACTATTGTGAAGTTGCCTTAAGTGCTAAGATCAAAGCTGGCCCATTTAGATTTATTTGTCTGGGAAAAAACCCCCACTGTAGCAAAGGTTTGCGGGACAGAAGTACAGCCTGTAGCGGCCCTCTGCAGATCTGTATGGCATTAGTAAGAGCTTCAGGCATTGGAGGAAAAGGATGCCTTCAAGCACTGGTAAATTTCCTCTAATAAGGAAATGATTCCAATGTTGTTGAATCATGGACTTCCTGTTTCAACACAAATGATGAGTGTGGGGACGTTTAGTCTCAAGCATGATGGCTTGATAAATTAAGTTCCTGTTTCTTGTTTCAAAGCGCTTTTTAATTTTTTTGGTGCAGTTAATCAGACTTTTTACAGCACTGATTTTAGGAACACTGGTGAATATGATTGGCTCCCTTTTTTTAGTCCCGGAGCAATAAGACTTACTAAATGTTTAAGTAAAAAAGTGTTACTTAAAACATTCTAACAGGTACCCATATGATTAATAAATGGCGCCCTTTTATTCATATGCGTTTATAATCTATAACACCACCCCTTCAGCCTCATTTAGCTAATTAGAAGGAACCAAGTCATGAAATCGAAGAAGCCTGCTACTACAGATTTCATTTCGGACAACAGGGTGAGGGAGAGAGAGAGAGGGAGAGAGAGAGAAGGAGAGGGGAGAGAGAGAGAGGGAGAGAGAGAGAGGGAGAGAGAGAGAGAGGAGAAGAAAAAAGAGAGAGCTCAGAAATACAAACAGTCAAAGGGATAACTTCTCATGAAAGGGAATCCCGCGGTGCCAAATTGAATAAGCCCAGTTCTTTCAAATCTGCCATGGTGAACGCAGTCAACATGTAATAATTGGTTTCATTGAGGTGCATTCCGACAATCTGCTGCCATTCTCCAGCCTCTATTGTCCTGGCCAGGCAAACAGCCAGGGGGACAGGAGGAATCAAGTACTGACAAAACATGAAAGATTTAGCTGCTTTTGTTAGAGAAAACTGAGTAGGACTTTGTTTGTGTAAATAAAGTGCAAGGACCTGGCTCCCTGGGACTATGCATCAAGCTAAAGAGAAGGAAAAAGGTATAGAGCGATAGAGAGAGAGAGAGAGAGAGAGAGAGAGAGAGAGAGAGAGAGAGAGAGAGAGAGAGAGAGTCGGCATGCATGGGGATGGACGCTAAGCTTGAGGGTAGGCGGAGGAGAGCTCTGGGTCTTCGGAGAGCAGGACTTCATATATAAACCATTAAAACCAATTACATTGTTTCATAACCTCCTAACTCCTCTGGGACATTTAGGAACACAAACGAAACACATCTCTCTCACACACACAGGTCTGTACATTAGCACACAGGCCAGGGATAACCCCCCACCCCTACCCTCACCCCCATCCCCAACCAATGAGACGTTAGACACCATGTTTACTGTGTATTAGGCAGCGGTCTCTGAATGGTCATGCTCTCTTAGTGGCTGGAGCGAGGCCTGGGAGAGAGAGAGGCCACTGTCTCCAGAATCCACTGACGGCCAGGAGACTTGGAGCCACTGGTGGAATGTTTTCGAATGGCAAGTCCCTTGTTAGGTCTGTGCAACAGAGAACACTCTCCTGCCTCTCTCCGGGTGTGCATCTGTGTGTGTGTGTGACGAGTGTTTCCCTGGCCTGTGTTGCCTACTACTGCGCAGTATGCCAAAGCCCAAATCCACAATACCAGGAATTCATCTCTGTCCCTTGGGAGACACTCAGGAAGGCGCAATCCCCATTTATTTCAGGGATAAGAGTTTTATTTGACACAGTTAGCTAGATACAGTCAGAGAGCTTGTGTCCTTAATACTAGGCTTTAACATAAAAGTGACGTTTGCTACGCTCAAACTCTGTAGTTTGAGTCTTGCACATTTTATTTTGCAAGTTGTTGCACTTTCATAGCCAGAAGAATTCAATACATGATGCAAGAAATTTTCCTCTGTCATAACTTCCTTTTAAAATATTCTCTCATACCCCCCCCCCCCACACACACACACACGCACGCGCACACACACGAACCACATTTACTCTCACTGACAATACAACAGCAACATCACTCTCAAAGCTCTCAAAGAGAAAAAAAAATCCACACTGGCTTATCTGCAACTGAATACAGACACTATGCTTCATTAAAGCCTCTTTCTCCCCCCGGCTCAGGCATTGTGATCCTTCAATATTAATTCAAAGGACAATTAATGAATGCAGGGCAACTTTGAAGTGAGAGGCTGGGGTCTTGCCCTGGGCCTGCCCCTCACCGCTGATGTACTCTCCAGTCTCTCTGACTTGCCCCGGAGACACTTGCGAACGACTGAAAGGGAGGGAACAAGCAATGGAAAGGCCAAGGAGAGGAGCAACTCTTATAAAAAGAGCTCTCTATTGCCTTGGAAGTATTAGCCAAGCAAAACTCTGTGATGGGGTGGAACAAGGGAGCCGGGAGAGAAAAGGGGTCGGGGGCGAGGGGGCGAGGGGGTGAGGGGGTGAGGGGGTGAGGGGAACTGGGCAAAATGAGCACAAAGGGATAGTTAATTGAGTAAAGCCAGACAGCGTTGTCAATCACTTAACTTTGTTTAGCCTCCGCAGTCTTTTTTTTGGGGGGGGGGGAGGGCCTGTATGGTTCAGAGCTTACAGAACTGGGGAGCCCAATCCAACTGGATTCTTCTGGAGCAAAAACTACTGAACAGTGTCCAAGTTTGGTTTTTAGTTTTGTTTGCATCAGTCAGTTCCTTGGCGAGTTACACGAAGAACAGCTTGCCAGTTCACTCAGGAGTATGACACCAACACGCACAGCATACGTCCGACCTGCGCTGCCGTTCCATGAACGGCGTCGTCCAAATCCCCCTTGAAAACACGCTCCGTGTCTTGGGAGCATGTAGTGGCAGAGGAGGAGGACGGCGACCGTGGAATGTGGTGATGGTTTCTCTCTGTGTGAAGTTGTAGCGGGCTGGTGTTGGGCTGCGAGAGGTCAGCAGTCTCCCCTCTCCTCGGCCAGAACACAGGGCGGTAGCCTAAGAGAGAGAGAGAGGGGAGGAGGGCGGGTCGTAGGTTAACCTGGGGTCACTGCCTGTTAAAACCATCGCTCCGGAGGCAAGAGGAGGGTTACAATAATGTTTTGGGTGAGATGACAGCTAATGGACTCAGTGACTACTGAGGTAGCCAAGGGAACAGTAGGTGCAAGAATTCCAGACTGATTCTTAAATGCTAACAGCGTTTCCCTGGGGATGGAACATTTCTACGAGAGCTGGAAGTATTACTCTGAGTATTCCTGGGACTGAAGCAGCAGTGAAGTGACAGATTTAACAAACAAAGATCAGCTGGTTCGGGTGGTTGAGTGTAGGAGGAGAGAGGGCTTGTGAGAGGGTTGGTCAAAGTTCTGGAGGCTGGATGAGGGGTTGGGTTAGTATGGATGTGGCCAACGCTGAGGTACGTGCTGCGCCAAGGGTTGTGTTTAATAGGCCAGGCTGGGGGTGGGGCCTGCAGCGAGGTGGAACGTGCGGCCAAGCGGGCCCGTCGAGGTGTCCCCTGCGTGGGCTTTGAGACAATGCTTTGTCGCCTGTCTCTAGGGGGGACGTGCCACCGGGAAACTGTCACTGAGATCCACTGAGCTTGAGAGCATCTACCCCACACTGGGCACACAGGATGGCCGCAGGCAGGACACCATTTGTGTGGCTTTTTTTGTCGCTTCAGCTCTATTAGACAGTGATAAATCTTTTAACTTCATATCAGCAGGGCTCTTTGTTTGCACTATGGATGGACCCCTTCCCTCTCTTTAATGCGCTCTCTCTCTCTCTCTCTCTCTCTCTCTCTCTCTCTCTCTCTCTCTCTCTCGTCCTTGCTCTCTTTCAGGTTCTTTCCACATCTCTCCAGTCCGCCAATCTATCTTTTTCTTTATCTTTGCCTTTAACTTTCTGTCCATGGTTCCCTCTTTCTCTGTCTATCGCACCACTTTCTCTCTCGCTCCTTTACTGGATATTACTTGAATATAAACGTATCAAAACGAATACATCTGACTCCACACTGTCGCTCTGTCTGTCTCTCTCTTTCTCCCTCTCTCCCTCAATCTCCTCTCTCTCGCAGCTGCAGCATTCGTTGGGCTCTTTAACAAATGAAGTGAGCAGCTCCACTTCTTTTCACCCCCCTCTCCCCTATTTTACCCCCAATGGGTTAACTTCAGCTGGGCTAAGGAGCTGTCAGTTAGCCAGTCAGTCTCCCCCTCTGGTGCATCTGCCGGTCTTGGCCCTTTGGAAACATGCTCTCCTTTATTCAGTAGTCTAGGCCCTCACACTAGCCTGGGCTGCATGAAAGGCCCAAATCTACTTCTTGGAGCAAATAACTAGTTCATTTGTCTCTTCTGCCCTTTGTCTTGTGGTAGGGAACATATGTCACTGGCTCAATTACCCCTGTCTATTAACTGGCCCCTGAGGAAGAGACACCAATACCCCTACTCACACATGGCCATAAACTGTCCCATCTGGTCCTCCTCCATTTCTCCCTCTCTCTCTCTCTCTCTCTCTCTCCCTCTCTCTTTCTCTCTCTCTCTCTCTCTCTCTCTCTCTCTCTTTGAGACCGTTCCTCTCTGGATGCATTCTATCATTTCCTTATTGCCTCCAAGAACCACCACCTCCTTTCTCCACCTTGCATGCATAGTGTGTGATTTTGGGTGGTGTGTGTGTGTGTCTTTCTGTAATCTTAAGGTCTGTCAGAGTGGCAGAGGCCATAATTCCAGTCTCAAACCTTGGCCCGCTGTGTGATGCATCGTAAACATGAGCACACTACTGCTTTTCCTACCAGGTTTGATGTTAATAGGATAGGACAGATTGAAGGCTGACATCTGTGCTCTGCTACACTGCCTGTCAGTCAGCTCCCTGGATAGATGAATCGTTTGGTTTGGCCCAGGTTGGTGGGTCTTTGGAGTGTGTGTGGATCTATAATCAGTTAAAGACACCTGCTGCTCTATTTGTTAAACATGGCAGCCGTTTATTAGACTGACATGCAGTATATTTTTGGGGAGGTGTCAGCACTAAGTAATTTTCCCCTCAGGGAACAATATCAAAATAATAATTCATCTTTTCACTTCCTTTCTTTCCGTCGACACAGCTGAGTTCTGATTGGCTGTGGGATGTTCTCAGTGCCCCAGCCCAAGAGCGGCGGCGTAAAATTCGATTTGAGTGTTTAAGTGAGGAGGTCGAGGCCTCCTATTGTGTGTTTAGTATCCTCTTCTCCTATTTGTTGATGGGAATGTGTGGGAACGCGCTCCTCCGCCCGCCAAAGCATTGGGCCACAGAGTCGGCTTCCGAGACGCCTCCTTGACGCTGCCTCAAGCGGCCAACAAACGCAGGGGTTGTCAGGGGAGGAGAGGGCGGAGGGAGCGTAGATGGAGAAGGGAGAGGGTGGAGGGCGAGTAAAGGAGAGGAAGAAGAGGAGGAGGAACAGAAGTGGGAGCAACGCGGAGTGAAGCGGGTGGGACGGCAGGGTCAGAGCTTGGATGTGACACCGTCCACTTCCAGTCAGCCCCCCCTCCCTTCCCCTTCCTACCCCCTCCCCCCCACACACTCGCCCCAGCATCCATCTCCAGGTGCCTTTAGCCTCTAACCCCCCCACCTCCATCCACACTCTTGTAACAAACCCCACTCCTCCCTCAGGCTATGGGGGAGATGACAAGGGAAAAGGGGGTGCTGGAGGGTGGTGGCGAGGGGGGGTTGAGGCGCTCCCCTGCTGTGCTCCTCCACATCCCTCCCAGTGGCCCTTCTCCGGCCCCTCTGTGTGCCCCCTCCCCCTCTCGTGCCCCCCCCCCCTCCTGCTGGGCAGGTGACAGGCCCCTGAATGCTGGCCTGGCCGCTCTGATGGCTCTTGCAGATGGAGCGTGGTAATCGGGCCAATAGACCCCTGCCACAGGCATCCCCCTTCCCCGCACACAAAGCCCCACATAGCCCCCTCCTGATCACAGAGAGAGGGAGAGAGAGAGAGAGAATGGGTGAGGAAGGGAGAGAGAGCCAAAGGATGCTAAACGTAACACTGTCGTTTGCCATTAAGGGAGAGATCATGATGGAGTGTTTTCCAGGGAGCCACTAATAATAAAAGAGAAAGAGAGAGAGAGAGAGAGAGAGAGAGAGGGATAAAGGGAGTGAAAAGGAGAGCCCTACCCTGAACCAATAGTCAACATGATACAGTGTCACTGTGGGGCTCTCTGCTCTCTCCACTTTTATGAGCTCTTTCTCTCTGTCGTTAAAGAGCCTCTCTCTTTCAGTACCGTCCCTGTTCCTTGCTCTGCTTTTTTTTCTTCCTCTTTCTACCCTCTTGTTTTGAAATGGTAATGAGTGTGTTGTTGTCTGTCGGTTTACTTAGTCAGTCTGGTGATGAACGCCCATCCGTGGTTTCGTGTTGACGGACGGTACAGAGTCATATTTGGACAGACTGAGCCCCGCAACTGTCACAAAAATAAGCAATATCACTTTGGGTTTACACAAATATTATTGTTGATATTCGAATGGAACTCAAACTTTTCTCAAGCATGCTAACTTCCTAGTCAATATTTTGAATGGTCTGTCCCAGCAAAAAAAAAATATTTCTTTCCCTGGCAACGAGCAATTGTCCCTCCCATGAGCCTCTCTGGTAGCGTGGCTCCTAGTCCCCATGTAATAAAGATCTCTTCCCCTCGCTGGAGACTGAGGCCTGTGGCGATGGTTGAGAGCGGAGCAGAGCCCAATTCCCGGGGCACCAAATCCTCCTGTAATGCCTGGTCAGACACACACTGGCAACCGGGACAAGCATTTCCTGATCATCTCCGGGGGCGATGGCAGGAGAGTCGGAGCCCTGGTCCCCCGCGTGTGCGACTCGCCACTTTTAATTAAACCTTTAAATCTCTCTCTCTCTATCTCTCTCTGTCCGTCTCCTCCTCTCTCTCTCCCTCCCTCTCAGTCCACCATTTCGAATAACCTCCATTCTGAAATGGAATGGAGACACTCTCTGTCTTCCACCACCTGTGTTCGAATTGTGGTCACATAGAAAGTGCAGCATTTGAGAGAAAGGGAAGGGCCCGACCACAGCCGATGCGTGTGTGCTTAGGGAAGAGTGGACCTGCATGTGCAAGGGGGGTGATTGCAGAAACGTAATGCTGGATAATAAGGGGCCTGTCACGCTAGTTTGAGGTGCCTAATCATTATTAGATAGGAGGATGACCCTCCCCCATACGCTGCCATAGTTCCCCAGCTTAAGGCCTTGGGAGGCTGCCTTGACTCGCTCTTCTGCTGCCTCAGCCTCTAAAAGCCTCCTCTTCACTCCTCCGTTCCCTGCCTTTCTCCTTCTCTCTGTCTTTCTGTCATTTCCATGTGTCTGTCCCTTGGTCTCTCCATCCATCCATCTATCCATCCATTCATCTCTCTCTCTATGATCCTCTCGCTCTCTATTTCTACAATCCTTTCTCACCTTCTCTCTCTCTCTCTCTCTCTCTCTCTCTCTCTCTCTCTCTCTCTCTGTCCCTCTCTCCTTCTCTCCCCTGACCAGGCTTCCCTTAAGGAAACAGACCAGGCAGCACCTGAGTTGCCTCAGGGGCCTCTGGCTCCATCCAGTCCCGAGTGGCGAGACAGGGCCAGACAGGGCCACCCCAGGGTACCCAGTCCCCTCTAAGCCCTGCTCCAACCCACTCTGGGATCTCTTTTGATCACCCCAGGAGAGCCAATGTGATCCTGGTGGGATCTCCTTGTTGTGGTCCCCAACTCAATTGTTTCATTTGTCCAGTATTAGATGTTCTAGGCTGGATTCCTTTTTATTTTCTTGCATTGATCCACTTTGAACGGATGATTCAAATCAGTGACTCCACCGCATTGCGTGCGTGTGGTTGAATTGTTTTTTCGCTGTTGTTGAAACAGCCAGGCAATAAGTATGTGTTGTTCCTGCCTCCACAGCCAGCCAGTCAGACGAGGGCTCGGACGTGGACTCGGAGCCGGGCCTGCCTCTGAAGAGGAAGCAGCGGCGCAGTCGCACCACCTTCACGGCCGAGCAGCTGGAGGAGCTGGAGAGAGCCTTCGAGAGGACACACTACCCTGACATCTACACCAGGGAGGAGCTGGCCCAGAGAGCCAAGCTCACCGAGGCCCGAGTACAGGTACGCACACTCACACACACACACACGCACGCACGTATGCACGCATGCACACATGCACGCACACACGCACACACACACACACGCACATTTGCACACACACACACACACACACACACACTCGCAAACTCTCTCTCTCACACACAAACAACCTTTCTATTCTCTAGCCTGCTATCTGACACTCTCTCTGGCATGTTTCCATACAACCCTTCACACACTCAGGATGCACACTAAGACAATATGAACACACACACACACTGTGCCCACTGTCTTTAGTGATTAAGGTTTCCTGTTTCGCTGGTGCTTCTGGGAAATATCTCAACAATTTACCAATATCCCTCACTATGGCTGAATTGGAGCCTGTATTAATAGCCACTTGCTTAACCACATTTTTTTAATTTATGGCTCTAAATTCCGAGCATTTATTTGAACAAATCTAAGATATAGGTCACTTTGATCTGACAGCACAACAGATGTTCTGATCATTATCTGTACAGCTGGTGGCTATTGTGCTCACTAAGCTCACTAAGACACACACACACACACACACACACACACACACACACACACACACTGCATTGCATAATACAGGCCCCATTCTCAAATTCATTAACATACTTGTACTTAGCTCTGTAACATTCTTAGCTGTGACATCTAAAGTTGCTTGTGAACTTCTCACTGCTTCCGAAAGAAGTTGGTCAACGGACTGATCTATTCACCGCCCCCATTCTCAGGTGTGGTTCAGCAACAGGCGAGCTCGATGGAGGAAGCAGGCAGGAGCCAATCAGCTGATGGCATTCAATCACCTGATCCCCGGCGGTTTCCCGCCCTCTGCCATGTCCAGCCTCCAGCCCTACCAGCTGTCTGACAGCCCCTACCCCCCCACCTCCATCTCCCAAGGTCAGTCTTCGCACAAACCAACTATCGCTCTTCATGCTTATCTCTCCTCGACATGGATGATCAACGACCTTTAATGGATGTTACTAGGATATTAACGTATGGAGATGAACATATCTGACTAAAGACCGTCTACTCTAAAGACCTAGTGTTACTCCCTCTCGGTCACCTTTAGCTCTTTCCCGCCCCCACTCCTCACATCGAAGCCCACCTTTCACTGTTCCCAGTCCCACTCACCCTGTGTTGATGCGCTGCTTTCCGGTTTTGCTGAGGCATTCTTAACCAAACCACACCCAACAAAAGACTCAGAACAGACAAAAATCCGGGCACTGGTTCCATCGTCAGGGCCCCCCAGCCTCTCCCCCCCACCTCCGTGCACCAGACTGGGCTGGGCTCGTCAGCGGGGGCCCAGGATGGGGCCTCCACCTACTGCCTCTCCTCCGGGCGCCACAGCTTCTCCAGCTACTCCGACAGCTTCGTACCCACTCCGGCCCACGCCAACCAGGTCAACCCCTCCATCAGCAACGGGCTCTCGCCACAGGTTTGTACGCAAACACCCGCACGAACGCACGCTTGTTATCGGGAAGCATGTCATGTTAGGGAACCTAGTCGTGTTTTGTTTCGATCCGAGTTGACGCTTTGAGAAACAAGTTGATGATGCATGGAGTGTACGACAGGGAGAGAGCGAGAGAGAGAGAGAGAGACGTCCC
This sequence comes from Plecoglossus altivelis, assembly GCA_036571765.1. Lineage (NCBI taxonomy): Eukaryota > Metazoa > Chordata > Actinopteri > Osmeriformes > Plecoglossidae > Plecoglossus > Plecoglossus altivelis. The sequence goes on from BROE01000001.1 coordinate 4,711,862, forward strand.
GGGAATTCAAAATAAGTCAAAGGAGGAGATATCATGGGAGGAAGAGTGGCAGATGGACGATGACACAAATGAGAACTGAAAAGACAATTATGGACGATTACACACTCATCAGTGTCCATCGCGGATTCCCCCCTGCCCAGGAAGGGGCCACACTAACAGGCGGAAAACGAGCTTTTAACCACCTCAAAGGGTGGCCAGGCCTCACGCAAAGCATGCTGGGTACTGGGTCCCCTGAGAGAGAGAGGGGGGGGGGGGGTGGGTAGACGGGCTCTCGGTCTCCTGCTGAGCAGAGATAAAATGTCGCCTCAAGCAACTTGGTTTCTGTCTCCTTGGCAAGGGCTCAGCCTGAGGGTGTGAGGATTTCATTAGGAAGGCCTGTTTTATCTGTCCTGACGCAGGCGTGCAGGTGGAAAATGATAGCAGAACGCTATTTGGGGTAGATTACTCCATGGTTTGAGCTTAGCTGAATCATCTCACGTCATCTCAAGCCTCAGTTCATCGCCCCCTCGGGCTAATGTTTGTGACGATCACACACTGTCGGCTGCACATGCAACTTTCCCCACCTACAACCCAAACGGCTGTCCTTGATCCAGATGGAACCAACGGAAGCAGAGAACCTTGCTTTCGATCAAATGGGGTGTTTATCAGGAACCCAAAACAAGAGAAGTAGTGAAAGAGAGAAAGAGAGAGAGAGAGAGAGAGAGAGAGAGAGAGAGACTGTGTGGTCATCTCATCTTGCCCCTCTCAAAGGGACATTGGAATGTTTTCTCAGTCTGGAATTGCAATCACGGAATGTTCCAGTGTCTTAATTAATTGGAATGGAGGAATCTATTTCCTTGTAACACACTGTGTAATTTATGTAAATGACTCACTTTGTTGGCTAATTTGTTTTAATTTATGTATTCATCTGCAATACGCTCATTTCCATTTCAGGCTGTGCGGTAATAATTTATCTGAAATAAATAGTGCGATAGTGGGGAAATGTGAATTGATTAATTCTACGACATTAATAGTGTCATGGAATAAAAAACTTCAGGGTTGACTTGCAGATGCCTGTATCTACACAGAGCTTTGCCATCATCTCCTGCATGTGTTATTACATGGGCAAAAAAAACCCTAAAACCTGCAGAGTTTACAGTGACTTTGGACTTCTGTGCGCAACCTGAAATTTCTGCATGTGTCTCCCTGTGGGCACTCTCAGGGCTCCCTGTGGGCTCCCTGAGGGCTCTCTGAGGGCTCCCTGTGGGCTCTCTCGGGGCTCTCTGAGGGCTCTCTGAGGGCTCTCTGAGGGCTCCCTGAGGGCCCTCTGTGGGCTCTCTGAGGGCTCCCTGTGGGCTCTCTGAGGGCTCTCTGAGGGCTCCCTGAGGGCTCTCTGAGGGCTCCCTGTGGGCTCTCTGAGGGCTCTCTGTGAGCTCTCTGTGGGCTCCCTGTGGGCTCCCTGTGGGCTCCCTGAGGGCTCCCTGTGGGCTCTCTGTGGGCTCTCTTAGGGCTCTCTGTGGGCTCTCTGAGGGCTCCCTGTGGGCTCCCTGAGAGCTCCCTGTGGGCTCTCTGTGGGCTCCTTGTGGGCTCCCTGTGGGCTCTCTGAGGGCTCTCTGAGGGCTCTCTGTGGGCTCCCTGTGGGCTCTCTGAGGGCTCCCTGTGGGCTCCCTGAGGGCTCCCTGTGGGCTCTCTGTGGGCTCTCTGAGGGCCCCCTGTGGGCTCCCTGAGGGCTCCCTGTGGGCTCCCTGAGGGCTCCCTGTGGGCTCCCTGAGGGCCCCCTGTGGGCTCTCTGAGGGCTCTCTGAGGGCTCCCTGAGGGCTCTCTGAGGGCTCTCTGAGGGCTCTCTGAGGGCTCCCTGTGGGCTCTCTGTGGGCTCTCTGAGGGCTCTCTGAGAGGCTGGCTCTCAGGCGTCTGTCTGCTGAGCCTCAGCATACCACAGGAGTCCTTTCTCACCAGAGCAGCGAGCGGCCGGGCTTTGCACCCCCAAGAGGCTTAATCCCCGGAACCACCTCGAAACAGGCCCACCCCCGGGATCCGCTGCTGCTTCAGTTAGAGCAGACTCACACACACACACACACACGAAGCGCTTGCACATGCAAGCAGGAGCACGCAGACACACACAAAACGCGCGCGCGCGCGTGCATACTTGGACGCACGCGCGCGCACCCAAAGCACGCACACACTCAAACATGCGCTCGGCCGGCGCCGGATGACTGCCAAAACACGCAGTAACCCGCACTCGTGTGTGTTCTGATCAGATAGCCTTATCGAAAACGTGTTCAGTCAGACAGATAACCTTTCTCTAATCCTCTCGGTGATCTGCGCTGTCTTCACGAGGAAGCGGAGGCCAAAGGCTTTTGGCCATGCTAGGGATGAAGAATGACTGCTATCTCCAGCCTTGTGTGTCCGTCTCCAGCAGCATGTTATCGCTCTCCACACTAGTCTCTGGGAAGTGGAAGGTATTTGCGCTTTCAATGGGGTTCGATGGGCAAACACGTATGAGCACATGTGTGTGCAGACACTCGCTGACACACACGCACACGCACACCCCATGCTGTTAGATGAATTGGGTGTCCTGACCTCCATGTGTTTCCCATTTGTATTTAGTCACACACGAGTATGTTCCTCAGACACGTTAGATTAGACTTCTCTGACAGCTCCTGTAAATTACATACAGTGTCTGAGTGGATGCATCAGACAGAGAGCGTCTGTGGGGCTGGCTGGACGTGTGTGTTCGGGTTGGAAAAGTCCTGTTTGAGGATCGCGAGCCGTCGCCATCCCTCCCTCCCTGGCTGTAACCTTTTGTCTGGTCTCCCTCTGTCTTGTTCTCTCGTTTTCTCCCCCTGTTCTCTCCTCGTTTGGACGGTATCTCTTCGCACGCAAACCCCGCCGCAGCTGTTCACGATGTATCACCAAGGAGACCTTTTAACCCTTGACATCAGGAACAAAAAGTGCTAACCACACACACAAACTCACAAAGTATACACCTACCTACACCATAATGTCTACACACATCCACACACACGCACACACACACACACACACATACACACACACACACACACATCCACACACGCACACACACACTAACACACACACACACGCACACACACAACCCTTGTTCCCACGTACCCTTTGGCCTCCTCCTCGCTGGCCCCACAAGGACACGGTGAATTTAGGGCATCAAATGAGAAAAAGTGGGGGAGGGAGAGAGAAAGGAAAAGTTGTATGAGAATGGAGATAGACGGACAAGGGAGCAAAGAGAGATACTGTTTTTCTCTTCATAGTAAGTGCATAAACAGCCTGTTCCTCTGTCGCTCCTTTCATATCACTGCTGAAACTCCCACAGTTACTTTGTCACTCATTCCCAGCCGCATGACCCGGGCGCAAAATATAGAACACAATGAAAAAGCAACGTAGCATAAGCCCCCTGAGCGAGCTCTTAACATACAACTCACTCTTCTCTAGAACGTTCCGCTGGGTAATTCTGAAGGGGAAAAAATGGCAGCCGGGCAGGGGAACTCAACTCTGCGGTTCTCAAACCGACACTGGGCCGGGTCCGTCAGCAAGGAAGTGAACTAAAAGGAACCATGTGTGGGCAAGGCAGCATCATCTGCCTCTCATGGCTGAGCGAGGAGAGAGGGGGAGGCTACCCTGTGGTCTACCTGCTGTCTGTAACCCCCCCCCCCCCCCCCCCCCCCCCCCGTCCAACTAGACGAAGAGCCAGCCTCACTCTGTTTAGCCTGTCAGCGTCAATATAGGGAACGGAAGATTAGGGCGAAGACACGTTTTGTCAGGGACAATCACTGTTGTATTAATGGACTCTGTGGATGCCGCGGCGGACGGTGATTTATGGTCCTGGAAGTACAAGTAGCACCTGGATGCCCTGCACTTAGCTCACTTCCCTAGCGTGTCACCTAGACAATATGGTCTCCTCATAAATCCACAGCTGGAGAAATCATCTTCTGCCTCTGGATGATCCTCATCTGTTGGAGCGTTCTAGTCACTTGCATTCTATCGCATTACACACCACAATTCTGCGTTCTTCTGTTCGGACTCTATTCTGACCAGTCCTTCCTCCTCGTCTCCGGCCAGGTCATGGGGCTGTTGAACCCAGGCGGCGTCCCCCACCAGCCCCAGAGTGACTTCGCCCTCTCCCCCCTGACGGGAGGCCTGGAACCTGGGGCCGGCATGGCTGCCAGCTGCCACGGTTCCCAGCGTCTTGAGGCTCTGCCAGGCCTGACCAGCACCCAGTCCTACTGCCCACCCACCTACAGCTCTCCAGCCTACGCCGTGGACCACCACCCCTCCTACCAGTACAGCCAGTACAGCCAGAGCAAGGTGAGCACACACACACAGGCACACACACCCACATGCACACACACAGGCACAAACACACGCACACACACACACACACACACACACACGCACAAACACACGCACACACACACACACACACACAGGCACAGGCACACAGGCACAAACACACGCGCACACACACACACAGGCACAAACACAATCACACACACACACAGGCACAAACACAAGCGCACACACACAGGCACAAACACAAGCACACACATATATCGATTTCATGAAAGCTAGTGAAAGGGGTGAGGCTTACCGCTTGGAGTTGTTCTACCATTACCTGCACTGGTCTTTCCACCTCCACCCCTCTGTGGTCCTCTGACATTGTGGGGGTCCAATGTTCTGAGTCATCAGCCTCGTTAATCAGCCGGGGCAACATCTGATGAGAGAGCGTCTCGTATCTCCCTTATGACCGGTGAGGTTACATGCACTCAGGTAGGACACAGCTTCTGGCCAGGGTACTTCAGTTTATATTAGCATTACCAAAGTGTATGCACACGCGCACGCACGCGCACGCACGCACACACACACACTCTTACCCTTTTATGACCTCACGTGATGAGGCTGCCCATCAATTCGCTCCCTCCCCCCCTGCCCCCCTCTCACCCCCTCTTACCTAGCCATGTAATGACCTCGCTTGCTGTCCTGCACGTGTAACTGAGATACCCCGGCAGATAAAAGGAGCCGCTTTGCCAAACCTTGTTTGACAGGAGGGTGGAGGGCGAACGCAAGGGTGTGGGGGGGCAGGGGAGGAGGTGGGGGTGAGGGGGG
>BROE01000001.1:4717190-4727190 GCA_036571765.1 Plecoglossus altivelis
GTGGGGGGGCAGGGAGGAGGTGGGGTGCGGGGGGCAGGTGCCAGGGAGGTGTGGGGGGAGGGAGGAGAGACGGGGAGGAGTGGGTTGAGGGGGCGCTTTGTTTGGTTGGTCGAGGGTTGGCTCCACCCGTCATAGGGGGCTCGAGTTCCGGGCGGCAGCGGGAGGAGGGTGGGGGTGAGGCGGGGCGGGGAGGAGTTTTGCGGGGCTTTTGCGGTTCTTGGGGTTGGTCCAAGGGCTCGACAGAGGTCAAATAAGGACCGAGGCTGGCGGGTGCGGCTCTTACGGTCTTTTCCAACAATGGCAAAACGTCATGGCGCCCGTCAGGGGGTGCAGGGAAGGAGGAGGGTGCGGGCGGCAGGGAGTGCGGGGGAGGAGGAGGGTGCGGGGGGCAGGGAGTGCGGGGGAGGAGGAGGGTGCGGGGGGCAGGGAGTGCGGGGGAGGAGGAGGGTGCGGGGGGCAGGAGCAGGGGGGTGCGTGCGCTTCGGGGGCGGGATTGGGGTGAGGTACACGACCACATGTTGACTGGGCCGTCATCGGCGACATCTTGATGTCATTAATTTAGCGAGCTCAGGGAGAGACCCACGTGCAGCTCGCGGGGGAAGGGATGTGTGTGTGTGTGTTTCTGTTAGGAGAGTGGGGGTGAGAGGGGCTGTTTAACGGGGAGCGATATGGCCCTTGGCAGCTGGCGATGAGAACCATGTGTCCCTGAGGGGTCACATCCAGAGTTGTTACTGGTCAGAGGAGCGATCCACCAAACCTACCTGCCGCGGCCAACTCAGCTTCTAGACCTGACCTAAGCCCCGGCCCCAGCCTCAACTCCCACCCACAACCCTGCCTCAGCCCCAGCCTCAGCCCAAGCCTCAGCCCCAGCCTCAGCCTCAGGCTCCAGTGCCCAAACCACGGGCCTTGGCAGAGTAGGCAGAGCCTGATAAGGAACACTGCAGAGACCTCTAACTCCCCCCTCCCTCTCTCTCTTTGTTTCCTCAGATGCCTTTCCTTATCTAAAGCACCAACTCCGCTCTGGACGACAACTTCTGTGAGCCAGCCTCAAAGCATGCGTACACATACACACACACGGACACACACACACCCTCTCTCTCCTCCGTCCCCCGTCCCCACTGGCCCGAGTGTACCTCCTTCTTTGCCACCCCCCCCCCCCCCCACTGAGGGATGAAGAGGATGGGGGACCTACTCAGCTACCCAGGAGACCTTGTGTGTGTGAGGGAGGGGGGGGGGCTGACTGGGATAATGAGGACCAAAAGGGGCCGGCGTCTTCTCGGGTTACCTGGCGCTCACTGCGCTCACGCTCCACGCCGTCTCCTCCAGACCTTAATACGCCTCTCGCTCCGCCCTGCCTCGAGGAGAAGGAAGCACGCTGGAGAGGAAAGGAGGGTGGAGGAGGGCGGAGGAGGTGTGGAACAGCAAAAATGTTTAACCTAACTGACTGGAGCAACATACCAGTGAAGACTTTGTAAACTGGTTTTTCCAAGTGGCTCCTATTCTTCGTCAGGACTGATTTCAGAAGAGAATGACAGAGGAAGACACGGAGACGACCGATGACGCTCCAGGGTCATTTTGAACACGAAGCCCCGAAACGAAGCCGTTGTGTGTTTTTGGTGGCAATCTGAATCGCCAAGTCTTAGGACCAAGTCATTGACTAAACATAAAGATGATTCCAACATTTGAATGATGGACTTCTATGTGGTTTGAGTATACTGTACATGAACATGGGGACACAGCCAAAGCCTTGGATTGGTGGACAAAAGACAAGCGCTGCGACCCAAAGAAAGTGCAATACTTTCATACCTCAGATGAAACTCATCGTCCCATTGTCACTCAACCAATCCGATCTGACATCCTCTACACACAACATCATTTACATTTCATCTTCCAAATGTATTTTCTCCATCTGAACGGTAACGAGCAAGACAACATGCTGAAAGTAAATTGACAGCGTTACCCATCAGCCATTGAGTAAAATGTATATGAATTCAGTTTAGCTGTCGTCGATGGTCGACATGGACTGAAGGAGATTTGGGACCCAGATTAGAATTAGCGTGGGTCAGAACGACAGTCATCAGTTATGGTCAGTATTTATTCAGCATCCACCTGTGTGTCCCTGATCACAGCACCCTCTCTAAGGTTTATCAAGTCTTAAGTGTCACTCCAGACTGTTTTATATACATATAGAATTTTTCCTTTATGACTGCATAAAATGATTTTGTTGTAATATTTCTCGTGTCAAAATGCAGCGCTATTTACTATTTATAATAAACTATATTAAAATGTGCAGAAGTGATGTGGTGTGGTGTGTTTCGCAGTTACATAGGTGTACCGAGAAATCGTTGAAAAAATGAGGGGAGGACTTCATTAAAGGGTACGGTTCCCTGTCCTATCAGTGCTGATGGATGGAATAGGAGCCACAACCATTAGAACACTGACACAGGACAGAATAGTACAGACATATGCTGAAATCATGTTATTTTTCTCTTCAGCCTCTCCATCAAGTGCACACAGTCTTTTAGAAGTGATTGTTAACAGCTGATTGTTGTGGTTTTTTCGTAAGAAGACACCTTTGTTTAATTTGAACGGAAAATAATGAATTTCCCTCTCCCTCCATGACCCCGTTAGACATGCATTCTACTGTAAACAAACACTCCATAAAATATGGTTCTCATTGTAATCTGACGACGGCAACCAATGCAATCCCCCCCCCCCCCCCCCTGCTCGTGTATTTTCAAAGCTCTGTCCCCCAGTCATTCATAAATATATCCTCTTTCATAAATACCACTGTCTGACAAATCCCCTTTCCCCTGCGGGCCCCTTCACACCGTTGATGAGTAAAGCAGAGGCCCCCTGTAAACGCCCCAAACACAACAGCACCCCGCCCTGCAGGGATATCAGTCATTGCCAGTGTCCCTGCAGGGTTCAGGGGCCAGCGTCGTCCAGCCGTCTCCCGCCTCCAGACGGCAGGAAAAGCCCCTGTCACGTCGGACACTTCACAAGTTACTGATATCGGTGAGTTTTATGGCTCTTGTTCCTCTCTTTTTCTTTCTTTCTTTTTCTTGGAGGGATGAAAGGATCAGGTGCCTGCAGCTGCCTGTGCCATTCATTTTTATATGTGGTTGCGTGTGTGTGAGTGTGTGTGTGTGTGTGTGTGAGAGAGAGAGAGAGTGTGAACGGGCGTGACTCAGAGCGAGCGCTCACGTCCAACAGCACATGAAGTGTCGAGGCGTTCCTGCGACTGAGGGAGTCGCTGAGCAAACGTACACACGCTGTTCGCTTTTCTTCGCCCGCGGTTACATGCGAACGTGTGCCTTTGCAGTTTGCATGCGTGAGTGCGAAAGGGATCAGAAGTGATCAAAGACTGATGGGATTTCGATATTTTCTCAGCGGTCAGAAGACTGTCCTTTACAAGTGCTCTGCCTGTTGATCACAATAGATGAAGGAGCCAAGGGGAGCAGTCCTGGATGGAGTGCCAGTGGAGAGCATGCACACACTGGAGACAACTTAACCTCTGAACTACCTTCCCTTTGAAATGGAGGAGACCACTTGACCGAAGCTGACGACTACCCCTCCAGCTTCTACTGCCCCTGCTCACCCCCCCCCCCCTCTGCCTCCCACACACACACACCCTCCCATCCAAAGTAAATCAAGCAGAGGGAGGTTTGGGGGGAGGAGGAGTGGAATCAAGTTAATTTGGAGAGAAAGACAGGGAGAATGAGAAATGGAAAATATTTCAGGGAAGTGTGTGTGTGTGTGTGTGTGTATGTGTGTGTGTGCGCGCGCGCTTGTGTGTGGGGGTGGGGGGGTGGGGGGTAGGGGTTGACGCTGTGTTATTTGCCAACATAAACTGGACATTTTGGTGTCTGTACAATTCAATACCCGTCTGTCTGCAACATGAACGGCGAGCGTGTTTGAAATGGGAGCTGTGTCAGACGACTGAATCATGGATCCCTGCCCAAGAGGAACCATCAGGTTGGCTACACCAGCGACGTTAGCCAGAGAGCTTTATCTCAGTAATGTCCTCTTATCAGCGGTGTCAAGAGAGCCGAGGGGAGAGGGACAAAATGCCATTCCCAAAGCAGACTGAGGGGTGGTCACTCTCTCTCTCTCTCCCTCCCTCCCTCCCTCTCTCCCTCTCTCTCTCTCTCCCCTCCAACCTATTCGCTACCGTCTCCTTGCTCATGTCCTTACTTTTCTTCGTTTTAATTTATTTTTCCTCCTCCTTGTTCTTTGTTTCTTTCTCTCTCCCTCTCTTCCTCCTTCTTGTTTTCACCATGAACCGGACTCTCCTACTGGCTCTGCTCACCCACTGCAGGAAGATGATTGGGGAGAAACTGGACATCGACCTCGGGGACAGCGACCACCTCAATGCTTCGGCGACCGCCACGGCCGGCCCCTCGGCCTCCGTCAGCCCCACGTCGCCCCTCGTCCGGGACCTCAGGACGTCTTACGACAACGCCTACTTCTACATCCTGTTTGTCATGTTTTTCTACTCCTTCCTGGCGCTGACGCTCTTCAAGAACTTCATCCGCAGCGAGAAGGGCAAGAAGGACCCCTACGAGGAGTTCATGAGTGGGGGGGCGACGGCCCTGCCCAAATTCAACGCAGGCCCTTCGACAGGGGAGAGGTTTGACTTTGAAGATGAGTGCATTCTCTGAGCACGGGCCGGGCCGACTGGGAGGGATGATGTTTTGACAGTCATCGAAGCCAGGAAAACGTCAATGTGGACTACTTCAGGGCAGAGCTGCTAGTAATTTCGGAGATTTTTTTTCCTTCTTTCCCTTCCTTGTCCCCGTCGACTCTCTCTCTCTCTCCCTCTCTCTCCCTCTCTCTCTCTCTCTCCCTCTCTCTCTCCCTCTCTCTCTCTCTCTCTCTCTCTCTCTCTCTCTCTCTCTCTCTCTCTCTCTCTCTCTCTCTCTCTCTCTCTCTCTCTCTCTCTCTCTCTCTCTCTCTCTCTCTCTCTCTCTCTCTCTCTCTCTCTCTCTCCTCTCTCTTCTCTCTCTCTCCTCTCTCTCTCTCTCTCTCTCTCTCTCTCCTCTCTGTCTCTCCCTCTCTCTCTCCATACAATTGAATAATCAACGACGCCGGCCGGAGGAGGCCTGTCAGAGAGGAGGAACACGAGAGCTGAGGGGACTGGCTTCCTCTGCGCGTCTGAGAGATGTGGAGGAGAGGAGGGGCTCAAGAACACGCTGAACTGTGTGATCATCAGAATGCTGGATGGATTTGGTGCATGTGGGTGTTTGTGTGGAGGGCGAGTGGATTCTTTAAGATCACAGTACCATTTTTTGACTGAAAAAAAGTTAGGTAATAACGATCAATTGACTTCTATACTTAAGTCATGTCATCTAACCATGTGATGTAAAAACGGTTTGATTATATGGACACAGTTCAATAAAATGGAGAAGACAAAGAATGAGAAGTAAAAAAGATGTCTTGTCATCTGATGTTCACATTTATCAAATGTCTAACACTAATATTCAAGTATAACCCTGTTTTAGTTATGAAAGATCCTCTAGTCCTGAGCAAACTTGTTTCTGCAACCCCTTGCTGACCCCATTGGTCTGAGTTTGCAATGCACTGGTGAAAGGTGAACTGCAGTCTATCACTCCTTAGAATGCACATCAGTTGTACAGCAGGATTATGTGACGACGGCTTTAATGAGCACATGCGTTTTAAATTTGAAAGACGTACCGCCTACGAGGCATAAACTCGCCCATGAAAAAGGAGAACGGGGCGTTTAAGTTTCCTGACAGTGGGATACACTTAAGAGTAACTAGTCAACTGCTCGGTTATAGTTATCGTCACAGCGCGGTTTGGGGTCAAATTAGGCGCGCACACGCAAATTATGCTCGAACAACTCGCGGTTGAGGTAAAGACGCGCCTAATGCCGAACATCACATGTTCTCTGCTGTGATGCGCATGGAAATCACGTTGCTCAAAATGCACAAAGAATATTTTTTCTTTTAAAACAGAAGCAAGACTTGATTTAGGGAGGCTCTTTAGATTACAGGCTACAACAGAATGATCTGTGTCAGGTGATTGAGAGGGAGAATGGGAGGGGAAGAGGGAGACAGGGAGAGGAAGAGGGAGACAGGGACAAGGAGACAGGGTGAGGAAGAGGGAGACAAGGAGAGGGGGGCAGGGAGAGGGAGACAGGAAGAGGGAGACAGGGAGAGGGAGACAGGAAGAGGGAGAGAGGAAGAGGGAGACAGGGAGAGGGAGACAGGGAGAGGGAGACAGGGAGAGAGAGAGACAGTGAGAGGGAGAGGATGACTGGAATAACAGAAAGGGGGCCTGTAGCCTGTTGGTGGGTTGTTTTCTTTCTGCTATAATTTGATAGTGCTGTCATCCTTCAGTCTACTCTTTAACGTCTCCTGAAGTTTCACACCAGGGTCACCAGCATAAAGATGGAGACAGATGTTGTCACAGCCACACCATGTCAAATCGTGACATTCCTACTGTATTAGGCTAATCAACGACAAAACTATTATTACCGAGGACTATGTTCTAAGTGGGAATATGAAATAGGAATAAACAGTCACCACATTTGCCAATATTTATATGATATAAGAATAATATTTTATTTTACTGGTCAGGGGGTGCAATTTGGTTTACAGCATGCTGTTAAAACACAATGGCCATATGACAATAAATGACCGATTCACAAAAAGAACATGAGTAACCACCACTAATACAATCTATTATGAAGACAACTCATAGCAGCATGTTTCAAATGGTTATACTGGCTATGCAAGGCTAGGGAGTCTGTCTGCAATCAAATTAAGTGACGAAACTATGCCTTGTGCAACGTTAAAACGTTAGCAATGTTCATTCTCTTCGCGGCTTAAGTTACTCTAGCAGCAGATCATATAGAATTGACACACTATGGAGTAGCGTGTGTTTATTTCCCCGTACCAGTAAATGTCCACACCATTCAGCCTCACAGCCTCCTGGTGTTGCCTTCGCAAAACATCACGTGAAGAGCATCGGTGAGAAACCGCCACCGCGCGTGAGACCTTGACATCATTTCTTTTGGATCTGTCTTATGTTCATGTCGAGGATGGATTTGTTCTGCTTCCCTGGTATGTAGGCTTGGGTCTGGGCTAAAAACTTATGAGACAAGGAGAAGAACAAGAAATGAGGCGGGACAGAATGAGAGGTGGGCAGCAGGATCAGAATTGATCCCAAAACGACTCGCGACATAAGATTGACATCAACAGACGTCTGTTAGAAGTTCTGGTTTGTTGACTGATGTTTGATATTGTTCTGTCTTTAAAGATTCACCTACATTCTGTAAGGCGCTGACTATAGCCTCCTCACTGATCTCCCCAGCGACGACAGTAAACCTCAAGTAGACAACCAGTGGTCCACTATCTGAATATGCGATGGATGAAATATAGCTTTCATTCACATTTAAAGTTAATTGCATTATTTTAATTATTTGTTGACCTACCGGAGCGGTTTACCTTTGGCATCTGTGTGTGTGCTGCCATCTAGTGGTACAGCTTGAGTAGTACTGTAGGTTGTGTCGGACACTGATGGTTTGGGATCAAGAGTTGTGAGCGATGTTGGAGAAGATGAAAAACTAGTTACAGGTACCCGGGTAAATGTAGTGGTTAGTGGTAATGAGGTAGATGTTGTAGTAGTTAGTAGTGCTGGGGTAGATATAGGACTAGTTAGTGGTGCCATGGTAGAGTCGGGACTGGTTAATGGTACAAAGGTGGATGGAGAACTAGTTAGTCGTAAGGGGGTAGATGTAGGAGTAGTTATTAGAACCGTGGTTGATGCTGTAGTAGGAAGTGGTACTGGGATAGATATAGGACTCGTTAGTGGTGCCACAGTAGAGTCAGAACCAGTTAGTGATGTCTTTGTAGAGTCTGAAATAGTTCTTGGTTTTAGGGTAGATGCTGTTGTAGTTAGTGCTAATGGAGTAGATGTAGGAATAATTAGCGGTGTCATTGTAGAGTCAGAACTAGTTAGTAGTCCCGGGTTGGATGGAAAACTAGTTAGTGGTACTGGGGAGGATGTAGGACTAGTTAGTGGTGCCAATGTAGAAACGGGACTAGTTGTTGGTACAGGGGTGGATGTAGGACTAGTTAGTAGTACTTGGGTGGATGTAGGACTGGTTAGTGGTGCCAAGGTAGAAACAGGACTAGTTATGGGTACAGGAGTGGATGTAGGACTAGTTAGTAGTACTTGGGTGGATGTAGGACTAGTTAGTGGTGCCAAGGTAGAAACAAGACTAGTTGATACTGGTGTGGATGTAGGACTACTTAGTGGTGCCAAGGTAGAAACAAGACTAGTTGATTCTGGTGTGGATGTAGGACTAGTTAGTGGTGCCAAGGTAGAAACAAGACTAGTTGATACTGGTGTGGATGTAGGACTAGTTAGTGGTGCCAAGGTAGAAACAGGACTAGTTATTGGCACAGGGGTAAATTTAGGACTAGTAAGTGGTACTGGGGTACTAGCTTCACAAAACAACACAAGAGACTTTAGTTCAAGATCAACATATTACGGACAGTCATAACAGTTGAACCGAGGAATTTTCTTACATTCTTTGCATGTCGTTTGGTAGTCCGAGCAGCAATCTCCGACATTCTGACAACTCTCGTCACAAAAACACAGTATGTTCTTAACTGGGTCATTTCTTGTACAGCTACTGTTAAAGCCTGCACAGCACAGCACAGAAGGCCTGGCACAGCTACCTGGAAGACAACTGTCAGAATATCAATTATCCAACATCCGATCCGAATATGATTTTTAATGGATCAAATGCTGAAAATCTGTATCGTCTTCGATATGTATTTAGAAGGAAACAGAAGCAAAGGAGCTGAGTCATGGTTAGACCTACCCTGTGTACTGGATGAGGTGGTGGATAAGGAGGTAGTTGGGTTGGATGAAGGGGTGGAGGGTGGCACGGACGGTGGGGATGGAGCAGAAGTAAAGGTGGATGTGGCTGTGATACTAGGCTGGGTGGAGGCTGTCGAGGTGTCTGGGATGACAGCAGGGGTGGAGGAATCCAAGGCAGCTAGATTGAATGGTGGTGTGGTGGAAGTGGGTTGAATGGATGGACGGGTGGAGGAGGTGGTGGTGTTAAGAAATGGTTCACGGGTGAATTCTGTTAGGCTGAAACTAGGTTGCTTTTTCTCTATGGTAATACACTCAAATGATATTGAACACAAACCCAACTGATTTTTTAAACTACACACAGTGCTTCTGGAAAATATTCTACAGAAGGATTTTCTTCCATTTATAGACATCGTAAGGATGACGAAAAGGAAATAGGATGTGGCTTATCTAAATTTGGTTTAACAGCAAAGGATCCAAATACTTGATAATGTATTTGAGTTATACAAAAATGCCAATGGACATTCACAAGTTTCCAGTTAGTGAATATCAGGTATTGTAAGTAAATTGATGGCAGTTGTTTTGAATGTTTTTACATGAGAGGTTAAGTCTGAAAAGGTAACATTTTAAGTTATGGAGTCTTACTTCATTCTAAAAACACATGAAAACAACTTTGCTGAACCTGTGAACTGGCAGATCACAGTAATAAACGTGTCTGTCCATCAACCATAAGGTTGCTCTTGAGGGTGTGAAGTACAAGATTACTGTATACTTTTCTTTACCATTGTTACTTTAACCAGACTGTTTTGACCATCTACAGAGACCTTTAAACAGGACAAGACATAATGATACAGTCGTTCAGGTCCAAGGTTCATCTGATCTTTGAACGATTATGGGGATGAGTTTTCATCCAAATCCTGCACACCCTGAATTTTTCTTCTTTGGTGTGTACGTATATCAAATAGTGGATCAACATGGTAGTTAAACAGATTAACAATTTAGATCCAGATAACCTTCTAATCGTGATAATATGGGGCTGTCTGTAGCTAAGATGGGAAAACAAAATTAATATAACTTTAAAGTCCTAAACGTAACTGAAAAAATGTCAAGTAACAGCTGAGAAACCAAGATGTTTTTGATAATCAGA